>CABFVX010006528.1:0-39169 GCA_902151425.1 Timema shepardi
CCTCCATGTTATTATCGTTACTACAGACTTACTAGTAGTTCTGTGAACAGTAGACCTCCCTCCATGTTATTATCGTTACTACAGTCCTATCAGTATTTCTGTTATCAATAACCTGCCTGGTAGCGTAGTTAGCCAACGTGCTAGTTTAGTGTTGAGCTAAACTACCGAGGACGGGGAGATCAAGGCTAGAATCTCGCTCGGCCGAACTGGGGTGGTTTTTCTTAAATAGTTTTCCATTCTTCCTCCAAGAAGATGTGGGTTCATTTCCTCTGTATTCAACCTTCCCAATTCTTAACCCATTAGTGTAATTAGTAGTTAAGCGTATAACCCGAATGATTGGTAAAACACGGTGCTAAGTATTATTACTCTAACCCACCCCCTAGTTAGTGAGAACCATTGTAAACCAGCACAGGCTATTATTTCCGTTGGATAACCAAACGCTTTCGAAAACCCTTGGTTTAAGTCTTTCTTCTAAAACCTACATCCATTAGAAAAAAGAAATAGGTTAGGTCACGCGCACTATGATTGAATAAGACTATCAACAAACCGCCTTTGATACACTTTGGATCTATTTTCGATTGATCCCACATCGGTGGCAGAACCATCTAAAAGGCGTCACTCTCACAATAATAATAGACCGTAGGATCAATGATAGGGAGATTGGGGTTAGAATCTCGGTTGGGTACATCAAGGATGGATTTTCCTAAATGGTTTCCTACTTTATTCCCATGCAAATTCAAGTAGATTACCATTAAAATATCCCCTTCCTCATTTCCACTGCCTTATAGTGATTGTATTTTTCTTTCAATTTGAGGTAGGCTATCTAACGTACACTTTCTGAACTGACTTATTATATCAGCGCACGAGAATTTCTATGAGCGAGAGCGAAACGACCTTCCAATTTTGCAGGGGAAATATATTTTCACATAGCTTCCTGGATTATTTTACACGCCACAATTGAAATGAGAATGACTTCTTTACTTACCATCCGAAGGAAGTTGTGCGACGGATTTTTACCACTCAAGAAAGATCCGTCGACCCCGGTTGGGTTTGAACTCACAAACATTGGGTTCTGAAGGGAGAAATTTACCCCAAGACCACAGAGGTTGACGAGTAATTGTTATACATGCGTCAAATCTGAACAAGTTAAAGACACGGTGTTAAAATAAATAAATATACATTACAGCTGTGAAAATTAGTTCAAATTGTCAAATGAGATAGCTGCATAACTAAAAACAGGCGTATGAAACACTAAAGTAGATCTAGTACAGTGTTCTCAAAATCGCATTAGTTTAATATAGAATCAAAAACTTGGGGGCTACAGCCTACATAAACATTTTTGATTAAATATATTTTTTAGTTACTTTTGTTTTTACAGCGAATCTTACTACTTGTCTGGACTATGGGCATACTAGTCACCCTAGTGAGTAAGGAATTAGGAAGATAGAATTAAGATGAAATGTAGCCCCATTTGTGTGATAGGAATGTGAAAAAAAATCTAGATAAAACCATCCTCTGTACATCAAGTTGGAATTCGAACTCTGACCTCCCCGACAAAGGCAAGATAGACCAGAAGAGACTACAGATGTAGAAGTCTATTCTAGGTTTCATACGATGTATTTAAAATCATAAATATATATATTTAAAATGTTTAAAAAACTTTAATTTTTGCAGACGTGTATGTGGGTTAGCTTAGCTTATATATATATATATAAAGTGTAACCCCATTTTAATGAATAGAGAGAGAGAGAGATTGAAAAATCACCCTCAGTACCCCAAATGAGATTCGAATCTCAATCTTCCCATCATCGGAAGTCTAGCTTATTGCGAGAGTAACGCGTTAGAGCAAGCGTTCATGGAGGTGGGTCAATGTATTACACTTTAAATATTTCTTAGTGTGTTTTGTTATTCAACATTTTACATACACTTAGATTATACTTCAATTTTTGGTGTATGTATAAAATGGCTGTCGCCCAGAAAGTAATACAAAAGCTATGCAGACAAGGAAGCCGATCAAACGTGTTTCGCGGACCGTGAGTTTGCGAACCCTGATCTAGCGGCATTTTGAACTGTTAGACTATGTTCACCCACTGGTGATACGACTATATTTTAGCCCACTGCCTAAAAGGTACCGTTATCTACTCATTAAAATACATAATACAAATGTCTTAGTTAATCTATAGCATTAGGGACTCAAAAGCTTATTACCGCACTTACAAAAAACAAAAAAACAAACCGCATATCCCTATCTTGAGCTAGTTCTAACTAATCCACCTCATTACACCTTATCCAGTACACCTCATTACACCCTATCCCTATCTTTAGCCATTTCCATCCAGTACACCTCATTACACCTTATTTATATCTTGAGCCAGTTATGTCCAGTCCATCTCATTACACTCTATCTTTATTTTGAGCTAGTTCTATCAATATACCTCATTACACCCTATCTCTATCTTGAACTAGTTCTATACAGTCCACCTTAACACATCTTATCTCTTTCATATCCATTCTAATTTAATCCTCCCATCTACGTCTAGGTCTTCCCAATGGTCTCTTCCTATTGTGTTTTCTAGTCAGTACCTGAACAAGGTTTTAGATTCTCCCATTCACGCTGCATGTCCTACCAACCGTAATCTACGAGATTTGATCATCCTAACTATGTCTTGTGATTATTACAGGGTATGCAGCTCCTCATTATGTAACATTTTCCCCTCTCCAGTACCCTCTCCCCTTTTTTGGACAAAATATCTTCCTAAGCTTCTTGTTTTCGAGCACCCTATACTTAGTTTCGTCATGTAAGGTAAGAGACCACGTTTCGTAAGCATATATGACAGCCAATAAAAACTATTGTTTTATACTGTATACTCAAAATGTTACATTCCTGGACAGCAGGTGAGGTGTCAACAACCTACTGACCGATTTGTAGTATGCTTTATATGTATGCTTCAATAAATCCAAGATACAATCCTCCCAATGCCTTGTGATAACATAGCTACGCCGATCTACAGTAGCCCCGTGGCTTCTTTGGTGCTGACTGACAGCTCACAGCTGACTTCTGACAGCCAAAATTTAGGTATATACCTAAATTTTGACTACCAGAAGTGACAGCTGCTAGCCACATGTTTTTTTGCAGATCATAGTTTTTGGCGTGGGGATACATAATTTGTTCTGGTAACTTTTCAAAGCAGTTATCTGTCAGCTGTGAGCTGTCAGTCAGCACCAAAGAAGCCATGGGGCTACTGTAGTTACTAGTTCACGAAGGCTGAAATTAGTTTATCCTGGATCACTTTCAGTTACTGAGTTCACTTCATTTCAATCAAAGATTCCAAAATTATTTTTCGACCCCCTTTGAAAGTCTTAAACGATATATTACTGAGAAGCAATTATAAAACATATCCCAATCTTTATCTTCTCAGTTTCTCCACTTATCCTCCCTCTACTCTCTCAATTCTATAGGTCTCTACTTGACTTCTCATTATAATCTCATTCTAATAAAGACGCTGGGCTATGGAAAATATTTCCTTTCCTTGACAAAGAACCGATACTTACTTCAATGAATTCCCAACAAGTGAAGCTAAAACCTTTAATACTTAGGCGGAAGGCGTTTCTGGCTTCTTTCAAAAGTCTATTCTGATCAATCTAATAGTCGAGGCTAAAATTACTCCATGATTTTTTTTAAATAAATCCATGTACACTCCGTTTACAACTGAAAGGTAGCAGTCCTACCTCGATGGAAATCATTGTGGCCCAATCTTATAAGCTACACCATAGTGGAATAATATTAGAAGGTAAGCTGCTGGCACCTTTGAAGGGTAATCGAAGGCTGCAAGTGAGATTTAATTTGTATTAATGAGAAACCCTACCATTTGTTACTTTAATTAGAGGTTATGTGGATCAATGGGCATGTATTTAAGGTTAGAGTGTAGGGCACGAAAGAAAAGGGAAGTTTTTTTTATTGCAGTTCTTACATCAAAACTTTATTTTAGACCAAATAAATCAAATATTTCTCCAGTAGAAACAAAGAGTCTAATTTTCTTCACATAGTGAACTCAACAGTTGTTGAATATCGTTCAAAGGATTTCCTGGAATTTAATGACAACTTTTTCTCTTAATTTAAAAAGTTTGTTATCTAATACCGCTATGCTCATGACAGACATTCAACAACTGTTGATATCACCGTGTGAAGAAAATTAAACTGTGTTTTTATACTGGAGAAATATTTGATTTATCTCGGGTAAGAAATATGTTTGCTATAATATTGCAAAAATACTTACCTTCTATAACGTCCCCTACCGTTTCAACTTAATGGCATCAATCTCGTCTAGTATGGCTTTCTGTTGATGGAGGGGCTAGGATACGGGTTCCGGCGTGTATTGGGCTGGTTTTCTTAATTAATAGTTCACACCTATCTATTGTGAATTCGGATACATATTCTCTTAATTTCTACCTCCTTCCTCACCATCTCATTAGTATGGAATATAGTGCAGCCCAGAGAGGTATTAAGACGTGAATCACGTAAAAAGAAAGAATGTTTACTCTAAAGGGTTAATAAAAACAGTTCTTTAACGATGTTTTATTCATATAAGTTATACAATGAGTCTATTTTCAATGTAATTTATGTACCTTATTATACAAATATAGTTCAACTGCCTATAGTAACTGTTTCTGGGTGCTTGTTGTATCTGTTGAGTGTTGGTCTGTTATGGATCTTAGTCAACTCTTGGTTAGCTTATTTATCAATAAAATTAAAATGAATTTTTTGCTACATGAATATAGCATTCTTTTTTTATTTGTTAAAACAGAACGGATTTTCTTTATGGCACTACGTCTCACTAAACGTTTGAGCTATACGCATACGTATAACCTTATTTTTTTAAGGATAAGGAAGGTTTAACTTTGAAGGATGTGTACCCACATTTGCGAAGAAGGTAAAGTGGATATTCAATTAGTAAAAAAACATCCTCAGAATATCTCCTCCGTAATCGGCAGTTCAGTAAATTGCGAGCGTGATGCCTCAGGCCAAAGGTTTCCAGCCTGGGGTTCGCGAATCTATTGAAGATCATCAAATTGTTTTGTTATTTTAATTTTTTGCCACCGCTTCTTACTACCTGTTCAGGGGTTACACATATGTACTAATTATGATAGCGGGTAATGGATGAGAAAGGTTGGATTTAGAGGAAGTATACACGCATTTACGTGGAGGGAAAGTGGTAAAAAAACACCGGGATTTTAACCCCAAACTCCCTGTAATCGGCAGGCTAGTCTATTGCGAGAGTGACGCCTTAGACTATGCAGCCACCGAAGCAGGTACCAACATGTTATGGAATGACATATAGATAGTTAATGCAAGAAATTGTTCTCTATACACTTTGTTTTACAAAACAAACGTTGAAGGAACTGAATTTAAAAACCAATCAACACAAGGAAATGACGAGGACAGATAAGTAAGTATTCTTGGTTCATGATATTCCTGCGCGAATCCTCCCGGCTTTCAGAGGCAAAACTATCTTCTGGACTTGGGTTCAATTTTAACTCGAGTACATCATTCCTTTTCTTATAACTCGAACATACAACATGCTAATAAAGCAAGTGGGTAGAAATAGGGGAGAGGTTGGAAGATCAGGACCCCAAGTAGGGGTGTTCATATATATATATAAATTTTTTTGCTAAAAGTTATAGTACGTTATTTAGTGGACCCCTCCTTTACGCACTTGCAGTAGAGTTAATGATGCTGAAAATAATAAGAATGAATTAGAATATATACTTTTATTTAATATAATTTGCTATATTTGTAGACATTTGTCTAAAATTATTTCACAGTCATTTAAAATAGGTCAAATTTAAAGTAAATATTAAAAATAATGTTCACTAGGATTAAAAAAAGTTTTAATTTATGTTGGTCACTTAATTTTATTCAATTATTGTTATCTGATTGTCTTAACCGTTATAAATACTTAAATTAATCATTATATTTATATTAAATTTCCTGTTAAATAATTGAATTGAGCCTGTATTCCTCGTGAAATAATATTTTAAGTTTCTTAAAAAAACACAAGTTAAAACTTAGTATTATGCTGGAAAAATTGGTTTTTCAGTGTTATTGAGAGAAATAGCTTAAATAGCTATCTATAACTGTGCCAAATTGATGACTATATCATGATGAGTAGCATTATACAATATAAAATTAACTAGACTTAATTTGATTATCAAATCCATAGTTTTGCTTAAAACCGTATATTCTAAATTACAAACTAAAAGTTGGGGATCTAAGGTCATAATTACAATAGCACCTAGAATTTATCGTAGTTTAAAAATAAATTCCCGTTAAAAAGACAAAGGGTAAAACTACTTTTTAAATTGTTATAATTCATTCAAAATATCCAATATCAACATTGATGATATTCAGACATTTTTCAGAAACAAAAATTCAATTAAATCTATTTTTTCCTTTTTCTTGAGCTAAGTGATGTAGTGATAAACAAGACAAGAGATCAATAAAATCACTTTTATTTTAAATCTATTATTAAATTATATTAAAATAGCCGATTGTATACTTGTTAATGCTTGTTGTATACTGTTTTAGTTGGTATATTTTTTAAGATCGTTATAAATAGTCTGTGATTCTACAAACACGATTTCACATTATAAAGACATTAAACAAATCTGTTTCTCAACGTTTAAACAACCAAAAAATTATGTATTTTTAAGGATAATGATGTTAGAATGGACTTTTTTTCCTTGAAAGTTTCACTTTTTGTGTTAACTAAAATCGAAGATAGAAAAATAATAAAGCTATGACTGGGTTACATCACTCTAGCCCAGTTTGTGAAAGATTATCCAGTACTAATGTACCGTTGCCCAGGGGATGCCCGAATGTACTAATCGTACCTCCTTTCCGTGGAGGCTCTTTACATGTCCCAACGAGATGAGATGATTGTGATAGTATTACGGGGCAAAGCCAATGAAGATCTTAATATAGCTTAACTCTAAGCAAACAAGCTCTGGTGTCCATGACAATTAATCCCCCTTCAAGAAAAATCCACCGGTGACATTCGTGAATTGAACCTGTGACCTCTAAGCTAGCAGCCAAGGGCTCTGACCCCTATACCACGAGGCTGGTTAGAACTAAAGTGAGGGGTTATATAAACCAAATTTTTAACACAAATTGAATTGAATGTAGGTTGGGACCAATGAATTAAGATCACTGCAGCCGAATGTTCACTATAGTCAAGTTTACTAAAACCAGATTTAACTGTATTATCAACTCTACATTTTATTCATGGCATTCAACAATACTACACACATTTCAAAAGCATTACATTAAATATAAATATATCAATAGTTTCTGACAAATTTAATAGGCCTACTTAAAAAAAAATACAAGAAGATTTAAACAGAAATATAAAAAATTGCATGATTTAATATAACTTTAAAATACTAAAAATAGTATAAAAATTGTGTATAGTATTTAATATGGCAGCTATTCAAATTAAACGTTGTACAATAAAATATAAGCCTCCTAACAATAATCATGGAAACCAAAATAATATATCCTAATTATACTTCCCCTTAAGAATGGCTATTCTTGTAAGAATCCGTCCAAATAGTGAACTCGTGTCCCACAGGTTTTCAGAAGGATCTTGAATATGGTTGAGACTTTTAGCAAAGTTCTCAATTCAATCAATAAGAGAAGCTCTTAAACTATTCCCAGCCAATCTCACAAGGCTCTAGGTCAGTGTTGGGCAAAGTACGGCCCACGGGCTAGATGTGGCCCCTGGAGAGGTACAATGAGGCACGCGAAAGGATTCCGAATTCCGATAAAATAATGTGTTAAAAAACAAGGAAAAACATGAAAAAATGTCTTTCGCATTCGTTTGTTTTTATTTCTATTTTATAGCTTACCGACCAGTGTCCATAGATTAAATTATACGTAAACCATCCACGAAATTGGAAATTTAAAGTTTAATTGAGAGTAATTCAAGTAGTATCAAGTATCTGATTTATTTAAGTACAATATTTGTTAAATAATGTAGACAACTCACATTTTATTAGAATTAGATATCTTTATGATAAAAATCCATTTAATAACTAATAGGATTTAATTGTATAGTAATTTTGTAAAATATACCATTGTAACTTTTAAATAAACAGTGTTGGTCCACCTAACGTTTTTATTTTTTCCCACTCCCCGAAAAATTCACCCATCACTGCTCTAAGTGATCAGACAGTCTTGACATACATAGCCTTCCCAGATCTCTTTCCTACGACCTTTTTTTTTATTAATTTAGCCTGTCAAATAAATTGCAATGGAAAATTTGATTCGATTTGAACATGAACATGTGTCCTTTTTTAAAGTTTTTTTTAGATTAGTTTCAAGAACCAAACCGTATCTGGTGTTTTGTAGCCTTTATTCAAAGTAATAAATAATTCATGTTATTTGAAGGGGTGACAAAGCTGCCCCACGGTGGTCTTTTAGGAGTGTGTGCTCACACGTCGGACGGTTTTGTGTCAAGTAGCACCCGCTGAAGAGGCGTTGGTTGATGTTTACAACTCTCAAAAGTGTTTGATGAAGGGGGTCGTGGTGATGGAAACCAGAGCGAGCCTCACTAAACCATGAACTCCTGCCTTACTTAACGGGAGGGTCAACTTCTCCAAGGGTGCCAGCTGCAAGCGTGATATGTGGGTTGGGCAGTTCGCCCCATGGGGCCAATGAAAACAATTCATGTGTTCATGAAGCCTACTCCTGTTGGGCAAGGTTTCACCGTGGGGAGGCTGCTCATTTGTATTAGGCTTACATTTACTAGCGACAAATGGTAACAAAAGGTAATTGTTGTAATGGGCTCTTCGGAACTCTCTTTCTCTTTTGCGATTCTTTATGTTAGGACCAATTATTTTTCTGCATATATACAAGCAATATAGAGTCCTTTTTAAGGCCTATCTACAATCAGTCGCAGCCTCTTGTTGGACTCGTAATATTGTCTGTTTAAAATATCATACGCAACCGCATTAGTAAGTCTGAATTGTCGGACCCGCTTGTCCGATCGACTCCTTGTTTCTCACCATTTACATTAATATTTGAACTACAACAGATCACATTAATATCAATTAAAAATGAGCCTGCTCTACGTATTCAAATTATTTATTTATAACTCCAAGATTTAAAATGTGATGTTTTCAACTATAGTTTGTATGTATATTCAAACACATTAAGAATAATCAAGGCGCGTAGACTGAGGTCAGGTGTTCATTTGGTGATTATGGATGATAAAAGGTATGTACACAAATTATTAGTGGGGAAACCTGAAGAAAAAAGACCCCTTGGTAAGACAAGACAAATATGAAAGGTTAATGTGACAATGTATTTAAAGGAGGTTGTATATCAGGCTAGGGATTTGATGGAGGTGTCTCAAGATAGGGTTTAATGGCGAGACTACGTTTTAGTGGCCATGAACTATCGAGTTCCTTAAGGTCAGATAGCCAGATAACTAGGGACTTGTTGATATTTATTGACTTAATATTTCAAGATATACTAATTCTTAAATGATGTGGAATTTATGAACGTTTACAACACGTATCAACGCTCTGGTAAGTGGGACCCTTGAGTTTTATTGTTGCTTGACTCTTGGGCTGTTGGAATTTATCTTTAGTTTTAATGACATGTACCTTCCAATGTATGACCAAGATATTTGAAATTGCTTATTCAATTTTGTTAGTTGTTTAAAAAGTGCAGGAATGAATATTATTTTAAAGAGGAAAAGTTCAAATGAATGTTCATTCTAGTTTTGTAAGATTATAGAGCATATTCTTAAATCATTTAGGGGGAAAAAACCTTAGTACACCCAGACGGGATCCAAAGACAGATCACCTCGTAATCGTCAATCCATTTTAACACAAAAGTGGTGAGTTAGATAAGGCTACCACCGATGCGGGTTGATTCGGCGTTCATTATTAATGCTCCTTCAGTCACATAAAAGCTCTTAGTTTGTCACGAGACTTAATCAACTAAAATACATCAAGGAAATTGAGACATGTTTAAAGCAAACTTTTCCATAATTCATGAGATACAGTGAAGAACCTATGAAGTTTTACTTTTTCACATTTTCTCAAACCAGGGTAACAATACTTTTTTTTGGAAGGATTTACGATCCTATTATAAAAACTAGCAGTTGAGAACAGGAAATGCTTACACGATTCCTCCGATCCAAGGCGCAGTATCTTAAGGCAGCGAAAGTGACCTTGGCCAATTTATTTTTAGCTGGAGTGGACCTTCCTTGGACCGTGAGGGCAGCAGGAGACCTCTTGACATCAGTTGGAGAGGCACTCGCGGTCAAGCCATCAACCAGAAGGGACTTGCGATAGGCCCGGGCAGTCAAAGGTTATGGAGGTGGAACAACTCCAACTCAATTTTCATCAGAAATAGTCAGTCTTTAAATTTCAAACATAAGAAAAGTGACAGAAAGCAACGCTATACAATTAAGTATATATGAAGGTCGAATGTGAAGCATACCTTTACCTGCTAAAGGAGGGTATGCATAATCACACAGCAGAAAATACAAAGGTAATATCAGTTTATTAAATAACATATAGAAAAATACATAAGCATAGAAAATGTTAGAACATTTGGTTTCAGTTAACTGGTAAATTAGGTATACATTGGAACTAGAGTATCTAATTAAATGAAACGGCCAAACATCAGACTGCTGGTCACTAGGGTCACTGCCAGCTCACAGTGTACCTTGGACTGAGCACTATGAGAAAATGAATGATATCTTTAATTAATCTTGTGAGGCGAGTAGCGTTTAGTAATTAGAAATTAGCCAATCAATTAAGATAATTAGTAGGCTGCAAGAAAACGACCCGTCAATTGGGTCCATACAAAATGAATACAGAATTAGGCATGTGAACCGTTACGCCTAATTAGGCGTGTTCAAATACAAAAAAAAATTATAATACGCTAAAAGAAAAATTTAGAGTGTGCTGTGTAAGTAAAAAAGGCAACGTAAAACTGGGCAAAACCTAACTGGAGCCCAGCACACGCAATAAGAACTATTGCGGGACTCGTCCCTGCGGTCACCCTCAAATTCAATAATACATGTCATTAACTAGAAACGTGACTACTCCTCTGTTTAGAATATTAGATAACATATTTAAGTTGAAGTAACCTACCTAAGGATGAGTATATAAAAAGGTAAAATACAAACATAATAGTCTAGAGAACATTTATTTAGATTCAACAAGATATGGATAACAATTTATTTAAAGCAATAGTTTCAAAAAATTTATAGAATACAATATACGCAACCTTGCGTCATGGCCTCTTAGGGAGGTCGCTGTATAGGCGAAAAGCTTCGCTAAAAACTTGGTTAAGCCAAAAGAACAACGACTGACTCTTGACAATAACTATAGTATAAACGTCAATGTTCAACCTAAAAATATTGAGTTATTTCCTGTCAGCCGTTCATTATCTCTTTTTCCCACAAACAAAAAAAATATACAATATTTTTTTAAATTACAGAAAGCAAGGTTGACCTTAGTAAAATAAACCCATAATAACTCGCCAGCACGAGACAAATATTTACCTAACACTTAGTCGTCATGGCGGCTATCACTAACTTCTCATACGCGCTGATGGCGCCTAATATCCTAAGTTCAAAAGAGAACGATTAAACATTAAATATAAAAAGAGCAATTCAATAAACGGAATCTAATGATGTTATATTACAATAAGCCCAAGGCCAAAACCTAACGTCTAACATGGAGTAATATAAAGTAAAGTCCCTAATGCTTAAAAAGGGGTATAACTAAAATAAATATATATATGTCGCTAGATATTCTATTATTGCCCAATTCTTAAACTTAATATTCAAAACAAACATCATGGGCAAAGTTAACAGTTACAGTATGTCGATATTAAAAATAATCTTAAGTGACAAAAGTATATTCTAGAAACAATGTCTTTTCATTGGAGTTCGTTATTATCAATAATAATTACAAGTCCAAAAGGTATCTCATAGAAAACGACACCATATCTCAGCCCATTTAAGAGATAAAAGCTTAAGTCTGCAATACTCATCAAAAATAATTACAAGTCCAAAAGGTATCTTATTGAAAAAGATGCCATATCTCAGCCCATTTAAAAGATAAAAGCTTAAGTCTGCAATACTTAATGTCAATAATACGAGTAAATATTAAAGTTAGAGTTTTTGAAGATGAAGAGTCGAAAATGAATTTAGAATAATAAATATAATGCCGAAAAAGAATTTGTCTTACATTGTTAATATTTGAAGCCGTAGCTTAGCACAAGCTACTTCCAAAGCCAGTCCCAGAATACGGCGCTTACCCCACTTGGTCACACTTTTATACGGAAAGCACTAGTTCACAGCACATGGAAGATGGGGGGGGTTTCAAAGAACTTAGTGAGGCGTGGAACATTCTACTAGCATCTAGGTGATAGACTTGAGCATTGGTGGAGTGTTTCTTCTTCTCTGTTGAGGGTCTTTGCTGCGGGAAGGTCGTTGCAGAATGTTGGACAGGCGTGGCCTTCAGTACGTTGTAATCGGTTGTGTCGTTCGTGTGTGTAGTCGTGTAGACGATCCGACCGCCGGCGGAGTTGGTAAAATAGGTAAGTTGATTGTTATTGTTTGTTTTCGGCTAGTTTGTGGCAAACAATGCTACACATGTTAAAGATAAATATCACAACAAGAGTGGTAGACTAAACAAGTTCCCTTAGATAAGCTCATTAGCTCATACTTCCCTCGGCTACCTCCGTACATAAAAGTTCTGACAACAACTTATTGTTTAAACATTAATGTATTGCCTTTCAATAATAAATTATATACTGCGCGAACGTCATAGCCACAATACAGGGGAGCTAAGCACGTTCCACTAGTGCACAAATAATATGCCCCAATGGGGGGGGATCACAGAAATATCCGTGTTAGACTATTGCTGGGTTTACGATCAAACCCTTACAATTATGGTGTACTCAGAATGAAGTTCAGCATCCACAGGCTCTTAGCTTAAGAAACCAGTCTAAAGGCACAGAATTGCAAACAACACAGAGAGCCGACACGGCCTCACGTAGATAAGTCAAGCCTAAAAGAGGCACAATAACAAGACTAAATTAGGTCAAGAATCATGTCTGGTAACTCCCAGTTACTGTGGGCTTACGTTCCCCCTAGCTATCCTGCAATAAGGGCAGCCTCACAACTAACCAAACGCTACAGCGTTACTATATTTAACTAAACCTGGCCAGCCCATCCTAAAAATACTATCAATTCACAAAGGTATACAAGCCGGTAAAAAAAGAACATCAATTTTAAGCCTATCATGAATTTAAACTACAATATTTGGTTCACGCAACCAATTTCTCCAAGTTGGCTAGAATTTTTATGGTAGGCATTCCCGTGGGAGTAAGTATACATTACATACTATCTAACAAATCAAACAATAGGCTGTGAGGGAGCCTAACTAGCGTCTAATACTATATTTGCCTGCTCACAATCATAGATAAACAAAGGCTAACTCATTTAACTTAATCAAGTACCACACATAGAGTAGAGCGAAGTAAGTTTGACGAGGACTATAGCACCATCATATGAGTTCAGTTAAACCAGCCCATTTGTCGGCTGTAACAAAACACAATTCCAAGCTAGTACTTCTTTATCCTAATTCTGGTGGTATGGCAGTCCAAGCGCGAGTGGTCCACCCACAGTTGAAAGCTCTGATGATTGCATACCCGCTGTGGCGGAGGCTAACTCCAGTCATCCCCGATAGCGACTCCCCTAGATGCCATAGCCCCCAAGGTCTGATTCTGATGGTCTGCTGTCATAAATATGTAGAGAATCAAAAGTTAGTCAACCGGACTGCACCAGAAAATAAAACATTCTGTGTATTAACAATTAGCTCGTACCACCAAAAATACAAACTCCCCGACTGGGACCAGTACAGAAGAGAGGTGAAAGAAGGAGAGTACAGTCAACAACGTCTCATCATGACAGTGCAGGAAGGGGTGGCCGCCAAAGAAGGGCAGGCGCATGCGTGACGGGCCTAAAAACAGAAAAACATGTGAAGATCGAACATAGCCTGCGTTTCTTGGTAGAGGTTTTAGCGCTCCATTGTCAATCAATGGAGGCTTATTAGAGATAGCCTCGGGACATATCGCCGTATCAGCTCGGCTATGGAAACTTCAAACTGCAGCGTCGTGGACACATTGTTTATATCTTGGAAGTTGACACAGTCACTCACTCGTGAGAGCTAAATGCCCATTAGCTCGGCACGAATCTTGGGGGATGAGTGATTATAATTACGGACATAAGCTTTATCTCGATTATTATCGAATAGATTAACAAATTATACTAGAACGCGGTGGTAAAACCTAAGACCTTTGCCCCAGTATGTCCATGCTATACCACTAAGCCATCCATGGGTCGTCTCGTGCTCTTGGTTATTCTTCACTCATATTTTAAGGCAGAGTCTGCTATGGACGTGTGAATATCATATAATATTATCAAAATTATCGGTGACTCTGTTTGTCTTTATGTTGCCGATATTACAAACACGGTGTACTATACTTTCCAAGAGAATCATAATCTAAGTGTTGAATAAATAAACCCGATTTATTAACTTATATTTATTTTCAATCAAAAACACGATAACCGTTGGTAGGGAACCTCAAACCACCAGATGCTCAAACAAAATATATTAAAATCTAGCGCCAAATTTGTAAGCTTACGCATGAGAATCAAGGGCTATCAGATCGGTCAGGATCCGAACCAAAGACTTCTGGGATAGATACGACGCATGCCGTTAAAAGATCTGCCATCGCCATAGAAACCAGGAGCTTACCTCAACTGAACCAACTTTCGTTCTAGTAAACATATCAACAGAACCTCATGTATTATGTGCACTTTGTGAATAATGTAGACATAAAATAAAACTTTTGAAAAGTTGAAAACAGGTCTGTCACTTTGTATCTGGGAAAGAGCCCAGGAAATAAAGATTGAAGTTGCTAGATTGTCTGAAAGAAAGAGGGGGTGGGGGGTGATATATTGTGGTGAAAGGAAGATGTAGCAAAGTCCCTTTTGATCCAATTGAAAAGTTTACTTCAAGTAACCGATTCATAAGCCCTTGATAAAATAAAACTATTGGAGTAAATATACAATATTACAACAACTAAAAAAGTTTGAAACTAGGCCTAGTACTGATCGTGAAATGTTTCAAAAAATACATTTTCCTTTATTTTTATCTTGCTGGTAATGCTGTATATATATTTATTCATAACATTGCGGATATTGTTTTGTCTAGTTATATTAATTTTCCCTCCTTGTGAGGACTGTATGGATACGGAGGGGGAAAAAATGCATTTGACAACCCATTAAAACTTTGTAAGATAGAACACAACAAATTCTCCAAAACAAAAGACTTATTCAGTTGTGACTCGTGATTCTTGTTTAGCACAAACTTTTTCCAATACTTTCGGTTTTTAACCATCTAAACAAAGCAAACTTTTGGTATATTTAATTATATCCAACATTTAATATTAATCCATATACGGAATATTCCAAGGGATTATTTCATTTTTCTTACAAGTCATACATAGCTCGTTCTACGGATCATTTATTCGAGATTTTTAAGACCCCGTCTTACTAACCATTCAGTTTATAAACTTATGTTTATTACGCTAACTGTTTAGGGATTAGGAAGGTTATACTTTTAGAAATTGTACCTGCATTTGCATGGAGGGAGAGTGGAAAATTATTGTGGATTAACCAACCTCAGTACACCCAATCGAGAGTCGAACCCTGATCTCCCCATCATCGGCAGTCTAATCTATTGAGAGAGTGGCGTCTAGACCATGCGGGCACCAAAGTGGGTTGCTCATGTATTTATATTTATTAGGTTTAATTGAGAAATTAAAACTGTCTAGAAGATTATGTCACACCGGTTAGCATATATGCATCTATAAATATATAAATAATAAATAATATTGACTAAATAGCACTAAATTTGTCTTGTAACTATTTAAATTGACACCATAATTCAAAAGTGACAGCTTCAGTGTATACTTCATGAGTGTAGAAAGGGGTGAGAGGGGAAGTCTTGACCCTCCCTCTGGAATTTGAGAGACCCTTTTGGGTGGGGGGAGGGATTCATATAATAATAATACGAATATAAACTGTTATTGGATAAAGGCATTGTGGCATTTACTAGCTGACCGCCCCTAGAAAAATGATCTTCTACGCCATTGGTACACCCCTTGGCGTGTACAAAATTTACATTTGGGCAGTAGTGCTCTGATTTAAAAGATAGCAGCACTTTAATTTCAAAGATAGTAGCACTTTGGTTTCAAAGTTGGAAGCACTTTGGTTTCAAAGGTAGTAGCACTCGGGTTTAAAAGATAGTAGAACTCTGGTTCCAAAAATATTAGCACTCTGATTTTAAAAATAATAGCACTATGGTTAAAATGCTAGTAGCATTCTGGTTTCACAGATAGTAGCACTATGGTTTAAAATATAGTAGCAATCTGGTTCCAAAGTTAGTAGATATTTGTTTTAAAAGTTAGTAACAATCTGGTTTCAACGTTAGTAGCATTCAGTTTCATATTCTTGTCATTCCGTTTCGAATCATATTTTGTCAACGGTTACTGTGTAATTCTGTAATTTGTGTAATCAAAATAGTACAATCTTCTACAATATTAGATACCAAATGAAAATCAACATAACGGAATGTAAAATAAATATTAAATTTATTTGATATGAACATTATTGCAACGGCCAGCTTCAACATTAAAAAACTGAGTGTAGCATGTTTATATATACTGTATATTTATTGATGATATCGATCAAACGTGAAGGCGAATCTTAATTATAATAAAGTTTTAATTTTAATTACTGGGATGGTGATCTTATGTATTTTCTTTTGACTGAATATGCTAGAATTTAATTTAAGAATATCTTGTTTTGTGTAGTTTCAGGTATTATTTATATGTTATTCTATATAAAGTTTTTATTGCTATCATTTACTTACAATTAGAATTTTTGGAAGAGTACCTCGATTGATAAGATAATATAGTATATAGCTTTTAAAAAGATTTCTTCTTTATTCATTAACTTACTTAATATTTAACTTGGGTTTAAATTTATTTTATATATTTCTGATGTTAGTGAGATAAATTTAGTAAAATTAAAATAACTAAACTTTTGAGTATGTTTTCAAATCATATGTTTAGCATGAAACTTATTAATTATCTAATTATTAATAATTATCTCAAATCTAATGACTTGGCGTTTGAATACATAATAATATATCTCTTAGCTCTTTTAGTTGTCAATTAAGGTTCTTATGAAAATTGGACTATGCTCGATATTAGTTGACAACAAATTGTCTCTAGTTTCTTTTGTGTTGTCTGTAAAGTACTGTAAAAGATCAATTATCTAAGCCTTGATTATCCAAATTGCCAATTAGCTGATTCAGAAGAGCAAAGACATAAGCCCCTCCTCTAATTTATGAGTCAGTTCACGTGGTCGTTATTACTATTTCTATCACATTTATAATTACGTGTATTTAATTTTCAATATTTCATCTAACTTAAAAGCTTGTTTTGTTTTTGTTATTTCTATAATATTACATTACAATGTTTTTTCATTAATATGATTTTCCATCCCTTAATCTAACAATTTTCTCTGTGTTCTACTTCTTTTTTTTTGTGACAGGGTCATACCAAGGGGCGAGGGGGTGTTGGTGTTTCAAACTCACCCAGCAATATATTTACTCATATATTTTTGCACTTCCCTTCAGTGTAAAGACTAATAGCTCATACTATTCACAACACTCACAACCACAATTATGTTTTAAAAAAACTTTAAATGGCGTCTAAGAGTGATTTAGTGTTCAAAAATATTATTAAAATATTATAGTTGGGGGGACTTAACTATAAACCAAACTGACCCAAAATAAATAGAATGGCTAGAGTTTTGCTTTTTGGGAGCCTAATAATATTTAATAAGTAACCAATTATAATACCCATTTTCAAAGAGGGAGATAAAAAAGAATGTAGTAATTAAAGAGATATTTCACTACTACCAACATGATATAAATTGTTATCTTACATAACTATAATGAAATTGACTCCATATGCAGAGGAAATAATCGACGAAATAGATCAACAACGAATCATATTTTTACTACTAGGAATATATTAGATTTTAAAAAGGCCTATAATTCTGTTAAAATAAAGAGGTAATATTAATTTTTGGCAAGTTTGGTGTACTCAAAACACTTGTCAAGCTTATAGAGGTATGTTTGACTGATACGCGTGTCAGGGTACGGATTGGATGTCACTTATCAAACACTTTTGAAATACACAATGAGTTAAAACAAGTAAATTTACTTTCTCCGTTACTCTTTAATCCACTCTTAGAGTATGCTATTAGGGTAATGCAAGAGATTAGGGAAGGGTTGACATTAAACGGTACAAATCAACTATTAGGGTACACAGATGATTTAGATTCGTTGGACTATTAGTAGGAAGCTGTTTCAAGAAATGCATCCATTTTATAAGAAACTAGTAAGGAAATAGGTTTAGAAGTGAAAGCTGAAAATACTAAATAATAATCACATAGAACACACAGATTGGGTACGATAATTTAGAGATTATATTTCAAGCAAATGCCAGGGTAAATGAGTTAAAATATTTTGGAACAATTTTAACTAGCGTTAACGATATTAGATTCGAAATAAAGAAAATAATACATTCGAAAAATGCATGCTATTACCCGGTAATTAAGCTTTTGACATCTCACCTGCTTTAAAGGAATGTAAAACTCAGAATATAAAAAACGACCATTTTCAGGTTGTTCTTTATGAGCGGTAAACGTGGTTTCTTACCTTACATGACGAAAACCTGTTTAGGATGTTCGAAAACAATGTACTTAGGAAGATCCAAACATGAATGAAGCTACTGGAGAGTGGAGGAGTTTACATATTATTGAGTTAAATTCCCCGTACTCATCACGTGACATTGTTAGTAGAATAAAATCTTGTATATTACTGTGGGTAGAACGTGCAATGTGAATGGGATAATCTAGAATCTTGTCCAGGGTATTGACTGGCAAACCCAGTGGGAAGAGACCATTTGAAAGAACCTAGACGTATATCGGAAGATAACATTAGAATTGACCTGAAATATACATGGTGTAGTGAGGTGGACTGGATAGAAATAGCTCAAGATAAAGTGTAATGAGAAGGATCAGATAGAATTAACTCAAGATAGAGCTAGAGTGTAATGAGGTGGACTGGATATAAGTAGCTCAAGATAGGGATAGGATGTAATGAGGTTGACTGGGTATAACTACGCCAATATAGGGATATGATGTAATGAGCTTGACTGGATATAAGTAGCTCAAGATTGGGATAGGTAGCATACTTTTTTAAGTGCGGAAATTAAAGTTTGAGTTCCTAATACCGTAGAGTAAATACATTGAAAGCTTAGGACTTGAGGCCGTAACTGCTGATCTACAGTAGCCCCATGGCTTCTTTAGTGCTGACTGACAGCTGACAGCTTTGAAAAGACCAAATTAGGTATCCCTACGCCGATTCATATGATATGCAAAAGCATGTGTTTATCAGCTGTCATCTGTCAGCTGTCAGTCAGTACCAAATAAGTCACGGGGCTACTGTACCTACATTAACTCACAGTTTTGTGAGCTATCCAAGGAACTGCAGCAAACACATGCTGTCGGCCTGTTTGTGAAATGTCGCAAATTGTATGGAGGGAATCTGGGATAGTAGGCTAACTGTACGTGGATGGTTATCATAAGGTGTCACCCTCACAATAAAGTGGATTGCCGATGATAGTATGATCGGAGTTTGAGTCCTAGTAGGGTGTATAAAGAATGGTTTTCACAAAATGGTTTTCCATTCCCCTTACAGGCAAATGCAAGTATTCTTACTTTAAATTCAATCTAGCCTAATCCTAACACATTGACGTAATTAATACATAGCCTATGCGTATAAACCAAAAGGGTATAAGACGTGGTGTAAAAAAAACCAACTAAATGAATAGGAAAATTGGAAGGTAGAATTTCAGAAGAAATGTGCCGACATTAAAATCATAAATAAAAATAGGAATAAAATTAACTGATCGGGATTTGAAGCTCTGATCTTCCCATCACCGATAATCCAGTCAAACACGAGAGTGACACATCAGACCATGCAAACACTGATGCGCGTCATAGATAAATTAAGGTAATTTGAAACGAGGTTTATGTAATTTAAAAAAAAAATATTTTTGTGTATCTATATCCTTTGTTTTTACTATTTAGACTAGTTTTTTTGCAACGTTTATTAGTAAAAGTATCACGAACATGCATTTAGCCAGCCAACAACAAGACCTTCACTGTTTCTTATCGTTATATATTTTTTTCTACCCCCTTTGTATGTTGTCAACCGAGTGTGTCGGGGAAAGGTAATATCTGTGTAGAAAGTTGGCGACATGTGGTGGTAACATTTCCCAACTCGTTCTCTCGCCATTTCTTCCTCACTCTCGAAATCTTCTCCGAGGGAACGAACGACGCTCGAAAATATGATGTGGAGAGAAGAGTTGGGGGTTAGGGGGATAGCATGAGGTGAAGGTTGCTGAGGGGGGCAGTGGGAGGGTGGGGGGGGGGGCTGTGATCACTGAAGGGGAAAATGAAACTTTGGGGAGTGGGTTTCAAGAGGCGTTTAAAGGAAACGGAAAAGTGTTTCGAGTAGGAGTTGAAATTTACAGTGAGGAAAGCGTAAGGAAGTGTAGGTATAAAGATTACCAACCTTGTGGCCTTCCAAACACAGACACATACACATACATATACACATACACATACAGACACACAACCTCTACCCACCATAAACATGATACGTGAAAGAAAAGTGACCGGATGAAATAATGGCCGGGAGAGTAGATCGGTGACTAATGGAAGAAACCACAAATACATCCCCCCCCCCCAACCCCTTTGCCAGCCCCTCTTCAATCCATCGAAACTGGTCTCAGTTACATATTGAACGTTTCAAACTCAGTTGTAGGTAGGATTGATGTATTGGACTGGGTAGGGAAATAATTAAATTATATTTCATAACGAGTCATCGGAAAAGTAACCAGGATGTCATTATATAATCAAGTCAAAAAATGTAAAACTCAAAATATACAAAATATAATATTTTCATTGGTTGTTCATCAAGGTTATGAAACATGGTCTCTTACTTTCCATGACAAGAAGAAATTTATGGTTTTTGAAAACAAAGTTCTGAGGCAGATATATAGTCCCAAAAGGGATGAAGATAGTGGAGAGTGAAGGTGACTATATAATGATGGGGTAAATACTCGGTCATCTTCAACAGACATTGTTAAGGTAATAGATTTTCACAGGCCATGGTGGGCAGGACATACTGCGTGAATGGAAGAAACTAGAACTGCTTTCAAGGAATTGACTGGCAGACCGAAAGGGAATAGACAAATGAAAAGACCTAGCCGCAGATGGGAGGACCTTATTATAATGGACCTGAAAGCGATAGGATGTAATGAGGTGGATTGGGTAGAACTAGCTCAAGGTAGGGATTGAGTGTAATGAGGTGGACTGGGTAGAACTGGCTCAAGGTAGGAATTGAGTGTAATGAGGTGGACTGGGTAGAACTAGCTCAAGGTAGGAATTGAGTATAATGAGTTGGACTGGGTAGAACTAGCTCAAGGTAGGGATTGGGTTTAGTGAGGTGGACTGGATAGAACTAGCTCAATATATGGATAGGTGGCGTACTTTTGTAATATCGATAATAAGCTTTTGAGTTCCTAGTTCTTTAGAATAAGTAAGTAATAATTTAATAATATATAATCATTCTTTTTTTAATTAGTGTAATTGAATATACAGAATGTACTCGTACTTGCAGTGCCGCCACACGGTTTACAGCCAAAACCACCTAATTCGTCAAAGATTTACTAAGATATTAAACTATGGAATCCCGGATGTATTTTTTAAGGATCCTTCATATACAAACTTTATGTATAAACCTATTACACAGTTATAATAGACTAGAGATCTAAAAAAAGACGATTACATTAATGAAAACAAATATTAATTGAGAAATTAAATGCACTCAAACCAATAATTTTGACAAAGAGTAGGAGGTTTTTAAGAATGAATATATACCCAAGGTATTTTTAGCACCTTGTCTTACTACCCGTTCGAGCTAGCTAATGTACTAGTTAAGCTAATGTTTTATGGATGAGGCAGATAACATTTATATAAAGTGTACCTGCATTTGCAAGGAGGGAGAGAGTAAAAGATTTTGGGGATAACCAAACTTAGTATACCCGACTGAAATTCGAGCCTCAATTGCTCCATTAATGGCAGTTTAGTTGACTGCAAGAGTAGCGCATTAGACCATGCGGCCATTGAAGTGGGTTATGTAATCTTCTTAGCATAGTTTAGTAACTAGAAAATTGCTAGAAAGTCATGTCATAACTGGTGATGTCTGTATGGAAGATGCCATGAGTTCAAAAGCTGATAAAACCACGTTAAATCGCTTTAATATTTCGATGCATTTGGGCAGAAGGTTTTGAATTAATCGTAGATATAAACGCACTTTGTGGGAGATAAGCGATTGTAATTAATGTTGCTTTTTTAAAACCTCTTTTTTATAATTACAATATATATTCCCCCAATTTGGAGATAAGAGTATGAGGCTATACATTTACTATGTAACATTAAAGTATCTTTTACTCGTGCATGGCAAATGCAACTTACGTGACAATCGTTTTAGTTCATATTTCTCTTTGGGTTATCTTTGGAATCCGAACAGAATTATATATAAATATACTTTTATTTTCGTACGCCAAGTCCCACAGAATTTATTTACTATATTGTAGCCTTGAGAGTTTTCTTCCGCAATCTTTCACTTTTATGGATAACATTTTTTTATGAGACAGGCTTAGCTTTTTTTTGTCTTCAGGGCGATGCCAGGAGTTCGTAGCCCCGTGTGAATGGTTCTTTCATAGATGTTGAGAGTTTACAGAATATTAGGTTTATAACGTAAAACTTTTTAATACTAAGGGTTATAGAACGCAAAGAATTTGGGACTTCTAATTCTTTTCTGTGTCATAATATGTAAAATTTAATATTATTTACCATCTATAAACGCAAAAACAAAATAAATTTTCTAACGATAGCAAAATCAGTATTGTAAAATATTTCCCATTTAATTTCTTTTAAATCATCCTAATAATGGAAAAATGTTATTATTTAGAACGTAGATATTTAAAAGAATGTCACAATATGGCACTAAAAGTATTTTAGTTATCAATAGTTAACATTTTTATTATCATAAACTATCATAACCAGGGCCGTGTCTAGGTGTTGGGGGGGATTTAGTTGTTAAAACCCCCCTCGAAAGTTAACAAAGAAACCTGCCATATTTACGGTTTGGATAAAACAATAAAAAATGAATATCTAGCTTGTCACTAACATTATAATGATTTTATTTAGCACTTCGTCTTACTACCCATTAGGTTATACAATTATTATGTACCAATTTATGCTAATAGTTTAAGGGTTAAGTAAGATTGTATTTAAAGGACGTGTACCTGAATTTGTGTGGAGGAAGAGTGAAAGACAATTTAGGAAAAATCACCCTCAGTACACCGGACCAAGTTTCGAACCTCTANTCAAAGTTGATACACAAAGGAAGTTGCTACATAAAGAGGAAAAACTATAAAAATATTGACCCGCAAGGACATTAAATGTTTCAAAAATAACATTAACTGCCAAATTTGCCATAGATTAAATTGAACTAAATATTACTCTGGACGAAAACTTTTTGCTGAAAAACGAAAAAGAGACGGGGGTTGTGATATTTTCTTGTGACTCATATCTTGAGTATTTGTGTCAGAATGAAATTGTGTTAATGGATGGAATCTTTGAATACGCAACGAAATATTTTCTTCAGCTTTTTACTGTGCACGGGTATTTCAAAGGGTCATACATACCTCTGGTTGTTGCCTACTTAAATACAAGAAAAAGCAGAGCTACATTGACACTTTGAGCATCCTAAAGGAGGAGTGCGAGAAGAGACAACCTCCCCTTCAACCTTTATACATTGTGATTGATTTCGAGCAAGCGCTCCACGAGTGCATTGTGTCAACATTTCCACAAACCAAGATAGTAAGCTGCCGATCTCATTTGGTGCAAGCATAGCAAGTGAAATAATTTTATTTTACAACTTTACATAATTTTTTTTATAATTTTTGATTTGATAGTTGATTATTATACTTTTTAATGTTGATTATTTTTGTACTGCGTTTTACTACCTATTTGAGCTATGTGCTAATTATAATAGTGAGCTTTGGGATAAGATAGGTTGAATGTAGAGAAAGTGAATCCGAATTTGCCTGAAGGGAGAGTGGAAAACCAATGAGTAAAAACCACCTTCAGTTCACTAGACCAGGATTTGACCCCAACTTCCCAATCTTCAGCTTGAGTAATTTTATTCAAAAGTGTATATCTGGGGAGTTTTTTAAATGATGAATAGGACTGTATAATTGATCTTCAGAAAAAAAATTAAACTACAGGCAGTTTACTAATAGCTAATTTTAAAAGAATTCGAAATTTATCAAAAATAGCTTTAACAATTTTGGTTAAAACATACATCTTGGGTGTATTTAAGATGACAATTAATACTGCATATTTGGTTTTTGGGGCGAAGTCCTTTTAAGGGTAGTTTAATGATGACTAGTTTTCAAAAATTCAAAATATTTTGAAATGATTTTTAACGATTTTGTTAATAGATATATTAAGCTATGTGACGTGTGTTCCCCTCCAAAAATCCTTTTGTGTGACTTGTTTTTTATGTTTGACTTGGTTTTTATTTTATTATTGTTATTATATTATAATTTATATTATATTTAGCTATTATTGACAATGTTTTTAAAATGTAAATTTAGCTTTGATGTTATAATGTTTGTTTTTGTTTTATATATTTAAATATAGTTAATTAAATGATATTTTTTGACTTGTATCCTTCTAACCCCCAGATATAGCATTAATATTTTGTTTATGTTCACAGTGCGTAATTCGGGTCTTGTCTTGGGAAGGGCAGTATTGGCGCAGTTCTGGTCCGGTCTGGGGAAGGGGGACACTTTAAAGTTATTGGCGCAATTCAGGTCCAAGCTGGGTGGATTGGCGCAATTCGGGCAAGCCCGAAATAAAACTGGGGTAGGAGAGAGGCAAATTTATTCCAAAGGAAAAAAATATTTTAATGAGATATTGACCAATCACCAACCATACCTTTGCCACTAATTATGTCATTATTTAAATATACATTTTCGAACTTGAAGGGAGGAGGGGCTCTGCATGTTTATAAATGTTATACAAATTAATAGCACTTAAGTAATTAATACCTGCCATTAATTAGCACTAAAATAAACTCCGGATAACTCCTAGAGTCATTTAATATTATAACTTCGTCTTTGCTTGAATTTTTGCCCGGCTACGGCCTTGATCACAAACTCACAAAACCTACAGGCGTCAAAAACATATTTTTTTATGAAATTCCGGAATCCTGAAATATTTTTCACTAACATACTGTCTTGATTTTTAAAACTATCTCCACTTGTTTATAATATTATTTTAGTGACCTAGCGGTTTAGGGATAAGATGCCAGACTTCTGTGCTGGGGCCCGGGGTTCAATCCTCAGTCCAGGCACAGATATATCTGATTACCAAACACTTCCGTCACCTCTGACAAGACGTGTATTAATCACAACTTGTGAATGTGTGGAACGCCAGACCTCTACCGTGGTTCGGATCCCACGTTAAACTGTAGGTCCTCCATTTCATCTCACAATCACCCTACCATTACACATTAGCGTAAGTGCGTACAACCCGAACGGGTGATAATAATAATATATTAATTTTGCTAGCATTATAAATTTGCTTTTGTGGTTGTGTGTGTTGATAATAATCAATATTTATCATAATATTGCATATAATAAAATTAAAGAATCCCTCCTTTGCGTACAATTCCATAGCTAGTTTTTAATTTTGAAAGTTCAACACTCCTGATTTCATCGATTTCATCAGGGATGCATCCAATAAATATATCTATGAAAGATCTTCTTTATTATCTAAAGAATAATATTTGGAAACTGGAAACTATCGAAATAATAATATTTTATGATGCACCCGATTACTACTGGGGAAATAAACATTATACTTCTCAAACAAATAAACTATCGTTATTCAAAAGACCCTATATAATAGTCCAAAGTGTCGAGACTCAAAATGTAGATATAAATATTTGTTTAATGAAGAGCCATACACGAGTAATTAACATTGGTTTTTTTAAATCTTATTCTTGGTAATAGTTAATTCATATAGAGCCAAGCTATGGATAAAGAGCGGCAGAGAATGCATTTTATTAAATATTAAAGAATAATTTTATCGTATCTAAATGCGTCCTACATGGCATTATTGTTAGTTTACCTATGTTTAATTTCGAGTCTATATTGGGAATCCGATGAAAGAGAAACAGAAGCCAATATCACTCTCTCTCTCTCTATCTCTCTCTCACAAACACACACACACACATATATATACACACACGATCAGGCATCTATATTGATCTAACTGAACCGAAGGTTTTATGACTTGGCTTATGATATGTATGGGATGTACCTAACATGTGGGACCCACTTCAGTGGTGGTCAGGGTACATGAAAACAACGAAAAATGTTAATATAAGCATGTGCTCCATTAAACTTATTTTCCGAGATACTACCAAGTGATTCCAATAAACTGTTTGTGTACCATACTCGATATCGCTCGAGTTGACATTGGTAGTCTTGGGGTAAAATGCACCACTCACCCACGTTCATCGATTCAAATCCAATCAGAGTCGACGGATTTTTCTTGAGCGATAAAAATCCTAGCACAACTTACTCCGGAGGGGAAGAAAAGCTGCCGCTACGATGTCGATTGTGGCATTTAAAAAAGAACCCTGAAAGGTATGTGAAGATACCTTTGCCAGGCAAAATTGGTAGGGGACTTTAGATCTCGCTCATAGCAATTCTGGTATTCTGATATAATCAGTCGATTCAGAAAGTGCATATTAAATATCTCAAATAAATGATAATGAAATGAAATACGTCGACCTGTTGACTTGATATGTTATATGTTTCATGATTATTTCTAACATCCAGTATTTTTGAAAGAGTGCTGTATTCAACGACACGACTACTGCGGGCTTGTATTCAGGTTGAAGATGGACATGTTTACCACTTCCTATAATGTTGAGCAGCTCCATATTACTAAAGTACAAACATGATTATAAACGGAGACAATGTCATGTGGGAAATTTATGATCGTTTTAAAATGGTTTTTGTGTGTCCTATCTACCGCAGAATTGCATCCCACATGTTACGGTGCACCCTTAATTAAATCATAGGCCAAGTCATAAAATATTCGGTTCTTCTTACTCACCTTTATAATATAGTGTTTTTTTTAAAAAATTTAGCACCGCTTATTACTACACGTTCGGGTTATACGCTTGAGTAATTAAGCTTATGGGTTAAGAATTGGGAAGGCTGACTATAAAGGAAGTGAACCCACATTTGCGTGGTGGGAGAGTGGGAAAATTTTATGGAAACCACCCTCAATTCACCTGATTGAGATTCGAACCTTGATCTTTACAGCCTCAGCAGTAAAGTTTAACACGAAACAAGCGCGTTATTTAACTACGCCACCGAGGCGGGTGATAATTTCGTTAACAAATATTTTGATGGCTGTCGACGTTTAATGACGCTCTGAAATTTAAAAATTGATCTTCAAGATGTCGCCTGTCTATCTATTTGTCTCTTTTTATCTAGGCCTGAAGCCAAAACAATTTTACCGGTCAGGTTAAAACTTGGGGTCTAGGGTTTTACTAAGAATCCTCAAAGAAGTTTTTGGAATTGGATATGTGTAACTAAAATTAAGGGTGGTTTACTAAAGGGCAAAAAGGAGAGAAATAAAGGTTTTTCCCACATTCCGTTCTAATACTTTTTATTAGTCATTATTTAACATAAATAATAATATTTAGCACCGCGTCTTACTACCCGTTCGGGTTATACGCTTTAATTACTAATTACGCTAATGGATTAGGAATTGGGAAGGTTAGAATTAGAGGAAGTGAACCCCCATTTTCGTGGAGGGAGAGTGGAAAACCATTTAGAAAAAAAAAAACAGTTCACTCGACCGAGATTCGAAACTCGATCTCCCCGTCCTCAGCAGTCGAGCTCAACATGACAAGCGCGTTAGTCAACTACACCACCGAGGCGGGGTTTAACATAAAAAAGTGACATGGTGGTCTAAGGGACTCTGGTTCTGGGGGTCCGGGGTTCAATCCTCGGTCCCGGGACAGATTAACTGATTGCCAAACCCTTCCTTCACCTCTGGCAAGACGTGTATTAATCAAAAATTGTTAATGTGTGGAATGCCAGACCTCCACCGTGGTTCGGATTCCACGTTAAACTGTAGGTCCTTCATTTCATCTCACAATCACCCTACCAATTACACATTTACATGAGTGCGTATAACACGAATGGGTAGTAGGACGCAGTACTAATAATATTATTATTATAACTAATAATAACTTTAAAAACAAATGGCGATTCTCATTTTCATATGGAAATTACGTCGAGAGTATTTTACATAAGTATAAATGTCCAATTTTTAAAACATCTTCGCAACTATTTCAGATACAAAATAAATTATCATTGTAAAGTTACTATTAAGAATAAAAAAACTTCGATTCAAAATATATTTTTATAAAACCCAGAACGAGAGGGAGTGACGATGTGGTTAGAGATCTCATGAAGCTGTGTGTGGAGGAGGATTGGAGGGAGAAGGTTCGGAAGATAACGTGATGGAGGCAGCTTGTACGGTCGGCACATGGCCTTCAAAGACTGTGATCGCCGTTAATCAAATCAAATGGTTTCCGAGATATTGGCAAATATGTATTTTAAATTGAGGCTTAGGAAATCGGAAGTTGATTTTTATGCTCTTTGGTGAAAAGAGATGGTACTTTCTTCTCAATATATTTTTTGTAAAAGTGTATATGATTTAATTTATGCTCTTTGGTTTAGTGTGACTATTTTACAACATGTTTTTGCAATCATGTATATTATTTCGTTTCACATGGCTTACTAGTTATAAGTAAATGTTTCCTTTTTAGATAAAGAGGAGATAAGGTATTTGTGGTTCATCGTACCATTTATTTAAATGACGTGGCAGTCTTTCTATAATAATAAAATAAACTCTAGAATTAGCAAATGAAAAATAATTTGTTCTATTATATATAGTCACTACGAATTTAATTTAAATAGATATTTTCTTCTCGGTTAATGTAATCCTTGATGATGATGAAAACAACTAAATTTTTAGAAAATGGGAACGTTGAAACACAAAAAATAATAATACGTTTTTAAGTAGTTACTCAATGGTTTTGACTTGATGTTAAAATATCCTTTAACAAAGAGAGAAATGGTGACTTATTTCAGGATTATATGTATCTAGTCCCTTTAATGAAGGTAGAAATGGTGACTTATTTCAGGATTAAATGTGTCTAGTCCCTTTAATGAAGGGAGAAATGGTGACTTATTTCAGGATTATATGTGTCTAATCCCTTTAACAAAGAGAGAAATGGTGACTTATTTCAGGATTATATGTATCTAGTCCCTTTAATGAAGGTAGAAATGGTGACTTATTTCAGGATTAAATGTGTCTAGTCACTTTAATGAAGGGAGAAATGGTGACTTATTTCAGGATTATATGTGTCTAATCCCTTTAATGAAGGGAGAAATGGTGATTTTTTTTCAAGATTAAATGTGTCTAGTCCCTTTAATGAAGGTAGAAATGGTGACTTATTTCAGGATTAAATGTGTCTAATCCCTTTAATGAAGGGAGAAATGGTGATTTTTTTCAAGATTATATGTGTCTAGTCCCTTTAATGAAGGGAGAATTGGTGACTTATTTCAGGATTAAATGTGTCTAGTCCCTTTAATGAAGGGATAAATGGTTACTTATTTCAGGATTAACTAGTTTAGTCCCTTTATTGAAGGGAGAAATTGTGATTTTTTCAAGATTATATGTGTCTAGTCCCTTTAATGAAGTGAGAACTGGTGATTTTTTCAAGATTATGTGTGTGAGGTCCCTTTAATAATAAATATTAAAATGATAAAAGTTAACCTAGCGTGAGTCTAAATGTAATGAACTAGTTTCTATCCTAACGACATTAAATTTAGAATATTTTTTATTTGAAGAGGTGACCGAAAGTTATTTATACACCTAAAATGATAACGCTTAGGTCGAATCCCAAATATGTTGTATTCATTCCTTTCTAGGCCCTACTTGGATTGTGCCTTATCGTGGTATTTTAAGGATTTATCATCTTATTCGTAGCCTTGTTGGTAGAAACTACTGAACTATGCTCAGAATAATTTTTCGGCCTATTATTTATTCCTCCAAGGCTGCTCTAGGAATATGTGTTCATATTTTGAAAACATTTTGTGGTCTACAGCTAGGTCTATACGATTACAAGCAAAAACAGAGCCACGCTGTTAATTACCCTTTTGTAAACCGTTTTATGTGGCGCCAATGACAAAGAGAATTTATATCTAACATTAATATGAGCTGGACAACAAAGTTTATTTCTTGTGTACTTTGGCTGTTCAGTCAATGTGAAATTAATTATATGAAAAAAAAAAAGTGGAATGACCAACCCGAAAAGAACACGTCGCTAGCGAGGAAATTAGGTTTGTGTAATTGATTTAGTTTAGCTTTGAGAGACCAACACTGGCGTAGTCAACGCTTTGTCCAATTATTTAATAATGCAGATTAAAAAAAACAAGGCTAATAGCTGAATTATTTGTGTGTAGGCCCTACACAGTCTTACATGAATGCTTCTAACCCTATGACGACCCCTTTTAGAAAAGTATTTAAACAATTATATCAGCTACTGCTGCTTAGTTCCAATCCTCTGCACGATTTATTTTAGGCTCTCATTTCGATTCCGGGAAGAGTTGTTTGAACGAAAATGTTGTCAACGATTAAATATAAACAAGCTGTTGGTGTTAATATACTTGTGATTTTTCAATTTTAAGAGCGACCTGCTCTTAGAAATTTCAGGCGCTAGAATAGTCAAGAAGAAATTTATAAACGCCGGTTCTGTAAAGTTTCTGGGTGGTACTGGCAGTCAGTTGTAGAACAAATAAGGGAGGAGGAAATTACAGGTGCAAATACAATTTATATTGTAACCCCTAATTATTTTTTTAGCACCAAGTTTTAATACATGTTCGTGTTATACGCCTATGTACTAACTATGCTAATGGTTTGGAGATGAGGAAAGTTAAATTTAGAGGAAATGTAACCGTATTTGCATGGAGAGAGTGTGTGTAAAAAAATTAGAAATAAACTTAAGTACACCCGACCAGGATTCGAGCCTCGGCAGTCTGGTCTGTTGCAAAAGTGGCGCCTTTAATCATCATCATTTAACACACACAATCCTATACAAGTTAGTTTCTGTTTCCCGGGTATTTAGATCTTAATGATAAACTTATATAATGTAGATTTTTTTGAACTTTCAGAGTGGAAAATTTAAAATCAAACTACGTTTACTAGTCTATATATGTATAGGGCCATTTAAAATAGTTTAGTGTTTATTCCATGTTCCAGTCAATATCAAACTTTTGTACTGTTAAAGGTTTTATCACTAGTTAACCTAAGCGCAACATCTTGAGTGGAAAAATTTCATCTATCTAGGCAGCCCCCTTAAGCCTCCAATTACGTGCTGTTCTAGCCTCACGATTTTGGACTAACTTTGTAGAACTAACTCACATACGCAAACCTAGTCCAGTGAAACGTTTATTTTGGGTAATTATCCAAATTATTCAGCAGGATATATTATTATAATACATTGAGATATTTTATAGAAATGAAATTTATAGGATATCACACTAATGTTTATAACTTTTTGTTTACCTGCATCAGTGGTTGAATGGTCCATCGCGTCACTCTAGGCTTAGACCGTCCTGCCGGTGACGAGGGGATTGAGGTTCGAATCCTGATTGGCTGTACTGAGGGTGGATTTTCCTAAATGTTGTCCTACTCTTCCTCCAGGCGAATGCGGGTTCATTTTCTCTGAAGTTATACCTTCCTAATTGTTATTTACTCAGTGTAGTTAATTTAAGCGTAGGTGACCTGGTGGTCTAGGGGTAAGGTGTCAGACTTCTGTGCTGGGGGTCTGGGGTTCAATCCTCGGTCCCGGCACAGATTCTTCTAATTACCAAACCCTTCCTTCACCTCTGACAAGACATCTTGTGAATGTGGGGAATGCCAGGCCTCCACCGTGGTTCGGATTCCACGTTAAACTGTAGGTCCTCCATTTCATCTCACANACATCTTGTGAATGTGGGGAATGCCAGGCCTCCACCGTGGTTCGGATTCCACGTTAAATTGTAGGTCCTCCATTTCATCTCAAATCACCCATCCATTACACAATAGCGTACGTGCGTATAACCCGAACGGGTAGTAAGACACGGTGCTAATAATAATAATAATAATAATAATAATAATAATAATAATAATAATAATTTAAGCGTACATCCAGAGCTGGTACTAATAAGTGCATACAACGTAATGAACCGAATGGGTAGTAAGATGTGGTGTTAAAAAAAACAAAAAAACGTAACCTTCTGAGTCAACGCGGGCTAGCAGCGCACGAGAATGACCTCGATCATTCGAGGGCTTTCTGAAATGATCTACCTGCCTCGACACAATCGATGTGACACGGCCTAACTCTGCCAAGAACTACTACGTTTGACCGAGGAATGGCAGGGTCCGTCACTTCTGGCCGTGTGGAGCGACAAGAAAATGGAACGTTTATACGATCCTTTACCACGTGATTCCTTTTATTTCCCCTTATTATTTTCCTGGCTTCCTTCTTTGGTACCAAGACAGTACTTATACCTGTACTTGGAGTGGCCATTGTAGCCCCCTCTTGGCAGGCTTTTGGATACTGGAGGAACTGACTTGTTAGCTGTCCTAAAATACTATATAAAAAAATTAAACGTTTCGGAGGGAAAGAGGGACTTAGGAAGGAGGAAGATTAAAATATTAAATCACTTGAAGGAAATAATAACATTTTTTGGAAGCTCAAAGAGGAAGCATTGACGGTCTAAGTTCACTGACAAGAAGAATGGACATGTCGTAAGACAGAACACCTAATAATAGTGGGAATTAACTATTTGAACTTTTTATAATGGACTTATAAGATATCTGAGATTGACTAGATATTCATGGATCATATTATAAAATTTGAGGAATAATTTATTTCATCATAGACTATGATATCGAACACAGGACTAAGAATCGATTAGTTAGCATTGAGTTTTTTTATAAGATAATTGTATTTTTAATGATCTGGAAGTATTTGAACGTATTAATTATCAAGGAATTATATCTTTTTGGGATATAAAGTATGTGTTCTTTTGAAATAAAATTAAGTTTTACGGGGAACTGGCAGGTTTAATGTTGGATTGTAACTATATTTGGATAATTATTGATTTTGTACATTTCTGTATTTTCATGGATTCATTAAATAGCTAGTGAGCGCGTTTTTTTAAAAGGGTTATTTTCTTGTTCGGATTTATTAATTACCATTGGTCTCTTAATTGTTATATATTATATTTGTAGGAGACTTGTGAATATTCTGTAAAATTGCCATTTTCATTACGATTTTTTCTGAGAGATGTTTCAAACATCTCGAGATATTTGTCAAATTATACATATTTATGTAAGGTAGGACCTAAACACAGATAGGGGGTAATCATTAAAAAGGACTTGAAAGAGATAGGGTGTAATGAGGTGGACTGCTTAGAACTAGCTCAAGATAGAGATATGGGGTAATGAGATGTACCGGATAGAACTGGCTTCAAGATAGGAATATGTGGCACACTTTTTTAAGCGTGGCAATAAACTTTCGAGTTCCTAGTGGGTAAATATATATAATTTATTTAGACGGCTCCTTCTTAAAAGAACATAGGACTGTTGAGATATATTAACATTCTTGGAATTTTTGTAGTTTTTTTTATAGTTAATTGCAATTTAATATCAACGTTACAATTCTTACTATTCGAATGATGTTCTTGAAAATACACTAGCTTAATTAATCATTAGAATACAAATGTATTTGTAATTTGTCGTCTTGTTTTCTTAATATATATATATATATCATGATAGAAATAGTCTTAGGCACTGGGAAGATTTTTCTTATTTATTAGTATGATTAATAAATTTAAATTTAATAATTTTTTATGAAGCAATATTTGGCTCTTGAATACTTTTTAGTTAAATTTAAATTTAGCTTCCTCTGGTAGCTGGGTCACGTTAAATACTGTCCTATTTACATCGTGTATATAGTTTTGGAAACTTTCCCACATAATAATAAATTCTGGTGTCCTGATTGTCTGCTCTGCTATGCTATTTAGATCGTCTGAATAAAAATTGTTATTATGCTACCCTGTTTTGGGAAAAGGGTATTAAATAAGAGCACGGTACTGTTCTACTTTTTTCATCTTTACCAAAGTATTGTAAACATGTGGTGTATATATCCCCCTTTTGATGTAATTATAGAAAAGTACAGCTAGGGAGCATACAAATGGTACAAGAAACATATAAAATGGAAGAAGGCAGAATGCCATTGTATTATTAGTACCGCGTCTTACTACCCGTTCGTGTTATACGCACTTACGCTAATGTGTAATGGTAGGGTGATTGTGAGATTAAATGAAGGACCTACAGTTTAACGTGGAATCCGAACCACGGTGGAGGCCTGGCTTTCCCCACATTCACAAGATGTCTTGTCAGAGGTGAAGGAAGGGTTTGGTAATCAGATAAATCTGTGCCAGGACCGAGGATTGAACCCCGGCTGCCAGCACAAAAGTCTGACACCTTACCCCTAGACCACCAGGTCACCTGTTTGCCATTATACGCAAGGAGTTTGTTTATGGTATATTGGGTTAAAAAACCTAAGAATTAGCTTGTAGGAGCTAATCTAATATAGAAGTTAAAGTAAGCTCAATAAACTAGGAATTCAAATAGTAAAGCAACCCTATAGTTAATAATATTAAGTTTAGGAAACTGTTGGTGACCTGGTGGTCCAGGGATAAGGTGTCAGACTTCTGTGCTGGAGGCCGGGGTTCAATTCTTGGTCCCTATACAGATTTATCTGATTACCAAACCCTTCCTTCACCTCTAACAAGACATCTTGTGAATGTGGGGAATGCCAGGCCTCCACCGTGGTTCGGATTCCACGTTAAACTGTAGGTCCTCCATTTCATCTCACAATCACCCTACCATTACACATTAGCGTAAGTGCGTATAACCCGAACGGGTAGTAAGACGCGGTGCTAATAGTAATAATAATAATTTAGGAAACTGTTACTCCGGTTTGCTGAAGTTCTGTATTTCATTAAACGGGCAGTAACAAAGTAACATAAGCAAAAAGGTAAATCTACATTTAATTGCCATCTAATTTATTCCCTATAATATTACATGAGGAATAAAGATTTTTACTGACTTATATTCCCAAACAGATTCTTAGTTAACTAGAGCAAAACTAAATAGCCAATCTTAAATACAGAGACCAATAGCTAGTTAAATACAAAAAAAAGGGCATACTACCACTATTCTTTAAAAAAGTTAAAGTTACATAAGCTCAAAAAATTTCACAAGTCCATAAGGGACAACATTAGTGTGTTTGGCATACACTCTCACATAAACTTAATCGCTAAAAAAAAGGCCTTATTTGAAATCATAACATAAGGTCATATAACGTATCGTCAAACATTTCTATTATTCTATACTAAAAAAATAAACATAATGTCAATAATCAAGCATGAATCCAAAATGTATTCTTAGCTTAAAGATTCCAAATATTAATAGTGTATTATTTTATGAATTTAAACCGAAACGCAATTTACTAGAATTAAAGATTTAAACATACTCTATATAAATTATTTTTACAGTATATTTAACGTACGAGCTAACGATTTAGCTCCTCCTCGAAGGAAATCTCCACCAAGAGTGGGTTTAAATTGCCACAATAGTTGCCCCAGAGAAAGATAGAGGGGACCTTAGGTTGTCTAAGGGAAACAAAGTGGAGGAAACGTATGTCGACTGTCAGGTGGCGATTCTATACAACATACTGCCACGTAATTCATATTAGACATCTGGAACATTCTGTGTCAGGATGTGACGTCATCCCACCCTTCTTGAACAATGGGGAACTGCTATGAAGTGACGCGTTGTTCCTACTCCTCTTTATTTCGACAGTCATATATATACTCTCTTCGTGGGCGGGTGTCTCTTGCTCGTCTTTAAGTCGTAGAGAAAGGGATTGAATGGAGTACGTGGTGAGTGAAGACCTAAGTTTATATTTCACGTTTTAGTCATATTTTTATATTAGTTTTTCATTGAAGATTAATTAATGCTACAGTGGATATAACTGACGGGTACTAAGACGTGGATCGCGATATTATTCTACCTTTAATATCCCTATCCCATTAGTGTGTGGATAGCCCGGAGTAGGACATTGGAATCCAACCAAATCAAAACGTACTTCCTTCGATAGTAGATCAAAGCAAACCGATTGTAGCGTTTTATAACGTTACAAAGCAAACAAAGCCGATTTAAATCAACTCACTTCGAAATCATGCGACAAAATTAACCTCTTTTATTGGAACGAGCGCACAAACAGCCAAATAATTGGAAGCCTTTCAAACACAGTTGACACATGAGAGAGAGAGAGAGCTGATTAAATTTGGAACGACCACATATGGATAAAATAAATCAATTTATTGACATTTAGAGAAGAGGAGAAGAAAGCAGAAATGGATATTAAATAAAAAAACTCAGAATATTCCTTCAGGTGGCTGACCAGAAATATACAATATTACTTCAGGTGGCTGATTAGGAATACACAATATTACTTCAGGTGGCTGATTAGGAATACACAATATTGATTCAGGTGGATAGCTAGGAATACACAATATTACTTCAGGTGGCTGATTAGGAATACACAATATTACTTCAGGTGGCTGATTAGGAATACACAATATTGATTCAGGTGGATAGCTAGTAATACGAAATATNTACTTCAGGTGGCTGATTAGGAATACACAATATTACTTCAGGTGGCTGATTAGGAATACACAATATTGATTCAGGTGGATAGCTAGTAATACGAAATATTACTTGAGGTGGCTGGCTAGGAATACACAATATTACTTCAGGTGGATAGCTAGTAATACACAATATTACTTGAGGTGGCTGAGTTAGGAATACACAATATTGATTCAGGTGGATAGCTAGTAATACACAATATTACTTGAGGTGGCTGGTTAGGAATACAAAATATTAATTCAGGTGGATAGCTAGTAATACACAATATTACTTGAGGTGGCTGGCTAGGAATACACAATATTACTTCAAATGAATGGCTAGGAATAGACAATACAATGTGTTGTATATTCATACGTCCAGTCATGCAAAGTCATGTGATTTACAGCTGTCACTCTTAATAGATATAATCAATACCTATTAAATAAAACTAATGACCCACTTCGATCACCGAATGGTCTAATGAGTCACTCTCGCATTAGACTAGACCAGTGGATCCCAAACTGTGCTCCACGAATCCCCAGGGATCCACGGATTAATTTCTATAATGGATACTTGGGTTTTTTTAAAGCAATAATATTTTGATATAAATAATCGCGAAACTTATTTAATTGACTATACGTTTAGTTCATATGACCTAGAATATCTAGTTAAGAAACTCCCTGTTGAATATATCTTTACTGTCTGATTGAGCAATAATTTTAGTGTGATTTCAAACGTCTATAAATACAGATTGAAGTTTAGTGACATGCTCTTTCTCACTCGTGCTAAACATTGTACTCGCCGCATTTGTTAGGTACCGTGTGCTCGTGTTATTTATATATTAATTGGGGTTAATCAATTTGTTTTTATGTCTTTATGGCAATGTGGATAAAAATTATTAGTAACTGTTAATGGGAGCTCCTCTCCTCGTTTGTTTAGTCGTAGATACAATGAAATAACATGCAGTAACATTGATATTTTTATTTTTAATAGTTATCATGGATCAGTGGCTAAAAAGAGGTAGCTTAGGTAAACCATCAAGTACTACTCCAGCAAGTAACAGTGTAACTGACGTTGTAAGTGAATCTCAACGTTTTACGTCTCCATCTAGAAATGGCAGATCTAGAAATGTTGAAAGAACTAAAAAATGAAACTACAATTATTCTTATTGGTCTCTGAGTTTTACGTATACAGGTTATAAAATTGCCCCTGATGCGTTATGCGTCTTTTGCAACAAAGTGTTATCAAACAGTTCTATGTTACCCGCCAAAATTCGTAGACACAAGGACAAAGATGTTAGTTTTTAACAAACTGTGAGGGTCTTATGGCGAAAAGTTTAAAAACTGCCAATGAAAGCGCTACCAAAGCCTCCTATAGAGTGAGTTACCGTATTGCATTTGCAGGAGAGGCCCATACAATCGCTGAAACCCTAATTAATTGTGAGATTGAGGTAGTAGCTTGTGTGCTTGATGAGCAATCAAAAAAGAAACTTAAGCAATTCCAGTTATCTAATAATACTCTTAAACGTCGCATTCAAGATTTCTCAACAGATATAGAAAAAGAATTGATGTCGTGACTTAAATGTAGTTTTGCTTTTTCGTTGTAACTTAACGAATCAACAGATGTGTCAGGGCTAGCATTATCACTTGTATTTGTGCGTTACTTGTTTCACAACAAAATCGAGGAGGATGTGTTTCTCTGTAAATCTCTTGAAAGTCGTACGATTGGGGAAGAAATCTTTAAAGTAATTAAAAGTTACATGAGAGAATTCGATATAAGTTGGGAAAAGTGAGTTGATGAGTGTGTAACGTTGCTTGAGATCAACGTTACAAGCAAGAAGAAAATATGAGTAAAATTACACCAATTCTACAACCACGAAGAGTGAACATAACAAGACTCACCAAAAGTGCCCCGTTTCTCGGTCTCTGTGTGTGAAGTCTTGT
>CABFVX010006529.1:8536-27421 GCA_902151425.1 Timema shepardi
GGGGGGGGGGGGGGGGGGGGGGGCAAGTACTTTGCTGATTGTCCTTCTACGGGGAGTTGTGGCGAAATAAACTTGTGAGACGAGTGACAATAAATATAGTCACAAGCCGAGACGAGACTTGCGCTGGTCGGGGAAGTTTTAAACACTTAAAAAAAAAGAAGTTGACCCACTTAAAATGGTCAAAAGGTCTGAACCCAAAGGCATCACTCTCAAAATATACTGAACTGCCGATGACGGAGAGATCGGGGTTCAAATCCTGGTTAAGTTTACCGAGGGTGGTTATTTTCCTGAATGGTTTTCCATCAACATGAGATACACTTCCTTTGAATGAATCCCTTCCACATCCTTAACCCGTTTAGCATAATTGGTACATATACGGGTAGTAAGACGCAGTCCTATGTATACATACATAAAGGAAGTGTTGTCAACATCGACACCTCCTTAAATGATACATCAATTAGGTATTACATGCGTGAATATTTTAGCATACTGATCTTAGGGTATTAATTAGGGATCTATGTGCCTGATAGCTCAAGACCCCTTCCTTCCTCCTTATGCACTAATAGGGTATTTATGTGCCTTACTATTCGAACAATTTACCTTATGGACTCATTTAGGTATATATATGCCTTAATGATTTAACAAACTTGCCTTATCGCATTAATTAAATATTTTATGGGATTGACTGCATAAACACCCTTGCGTGATGGCATCATTTAGGTATTTATATGCCTGTATGCTCAATATTCGTGCCTTATGACATCATTTAGGTATTTACAGGCCTCATAGCATATTTTGGGTTTCAAAAAGAAGGAAAATTAGGACATTTTGATGAAAAAGTAGGACTGCCAATTTGATTTAAAAAAGGACATAATAATAATATTTAGCACCGCGTCTTACTACCCGTTCGTGTTATACGCTCTAAGTACTAATTACTCTAATGGATTAGGAATTGGGAAGGTTAAATTAGAGTAAGTGAACCCGCATTTGCGTGGAGGGAGAGTGGAAAAACCATTTAGGAAAAACCACCCCCAGTTCGCCCGACCGAGATTCAAACCTCGATCTCCCCGTCTTCAGCAGTCGAGCTTCAACACGACAAGCGCGTTAGCCAACTACGCCACCGAGGCGGGTTAGGACACAATAAAAACACTATATTCACCTCGTAGTGCCAAAATAATATTTATTATTATTAGCACCGCGTCTTACTACCCGTTCGGGTTATACACACTTACGCTAATGTGTAATGGTAGGGTGATTGTGAGATGAAATGGAGGACCTACAGTTTAACGTGGGATCCGAACCACGGTGGAGGCCTGGCATTCCCCACATTCACAAGATGTCTTGTCAGAGGTGAAGGAAGGGTTTGGTAATCAGATAAATCTGTGCCGGGACCGAGGGTTGAATCCCGAACTCCCAGCACACAAGTCCGACACCTTACCCTTAGAACGCCAGGTCACCTAATTGATTCATATTGACTTGCACAAAAGTAGTCTAACATTGTTGTCTTTTTAATATGATTTTATTTGTTTCTTATTTTCTCAAAAGAATAGTCACTTTCTTCCAATTTTTTTTGGCCCGGAGTTTCTGGCGCAGTTTGAGCTATTTGTAAACCTTTCCGATCATTGAGTTTCATAGCATTATTAATCCTTTCGTTCGCTTCTGACACTAATGACTTGTAAGAACTTCTTTAGCTTCTGATTCTTGCTTTTCCAACAGGTTCTCTTTTTTGCATTGCCTCTCTAACTCCCTACGATTTCTTTTCCAAAACTTTCCTATATGCTCGATACTCTTCATTTTTTTTTTTTTCTCTTCGACGTCTTCTTTCTCTTGTTTCTTCCATTCAACCTCAATTCTCTTATCTTCTTCAAGTCCAGCCAAGTACAACTTATGGGCCCCACGTCCTTTCTTGATGAAATTATTTGTGACTGATACTGTGTTGCACTGATAGTTGTCATGTTTAAGACCATCTTTGGCAGACCGCACGCCTCTGATGGATGCCTCAGAGGGACAGGTCTTGTTATCAGTAGGATAGTTTGATGTTTGTGAGAACACTCGCTCAACATCAGTATTTCCATGAGGTAACACAATGATAGCTTTAACAAACCCTTTAATTTAGCCTATTCTAGTTGGAAATAGTTCATTATAACACTACCTCCAAAAACCATTTTATATCCATTGAATTTCAAAGACACTGTACAAGCTTTCGGGCACATATCGAATTTATTCAAAACAGCGTGACACATTATGATACGATATTTTGTTTTGCTAACTTACCGGCAAAAAGGAAGATCCACACTTCAACACCTACAGACCAAACGGTTTCTTACTTTCGGAGGTCAAAAAGTAGGAAAAATAGGAGTTTTTCCTCAAGAGTATGACTTTTCCTACTTTCCTACTGAAAAGTAGGAAATGTAGGACAAAAATGAGCCCTGTAATTTATGTATCTACTCAAACAGCCGTGATATGATATTAATTAATAACTCAACACTAGTACAACGCATTATAAAACTGAATACAACATTACATTTACAGCTTTCTCTTAAATAACTTCATCAAATAAAATATGATATTGATAGTAACATAATGCAGTGTGAATCTTATGGAACAAGTAAAGATTTTTTTTATGGTTTTCATACTTTTAAGAAATGGCTACATACTCGGCGTAATGAAATTCAGATCATTAAAACATGATAAACGTTTCCCTGACACTTTTTAATCGATTGGACATCCTTTTTTTTTCTGCCGACTTTATTTTTTTCGATTAAAACCTCCCTTAAATTAGAAACCTGTAACTGAAAACTTTTAATCAATTTATCTCATGATGCGTTCACAGTTTAACTTACTTATTCTTCTTTTTCTTATTCTCATGACTCTTCCTCCATCTTTCTTCTTTCTGACCTCTTTTTTTATCCGCCTTGATTCCCCCTATTTGACCCCCGACTCTCTTTAACCGCCACTTTTTTAGAAGTCTTTATTGCATTTGGTCGCTGTTCCCATCCGTCACTCCCAACTCCGTTACACCCCTTGGCAACCAACCCTCTCCTTCGAACAAGTCCTATGTCCGCCACTGAGTCGTGGAACAATCCTAAGGCATCATCACTTCAAAGTGGTAAAAAAAAACTTCCATTATTTTAAACAGTTTCGGCGATATTACTTATTTTTTGTTTGAATACACGTTTACTCGTAACGAGTCTTAATTTTATGTCCGTTCTCCTCGCGGTCTAGGGTTAAGGTGTCGAGACTTCTGTGATGGGGGTCCGGGGTTCAATCCTCGGTCCCGGCACAGGTTTATCTGATTACCAAACCCTTCCTTCACCTCTGACAAGACATCTTGTGAAATGTGGGGAATGCCGGGCCTCCACCGTGGTTCGGATCCCACGTTAAAATGTAGATACTCCATTTCATCTCACAATCACCCTACCATTACACATTATCGTGTGTACAGCCCGAACGGGTAGTAAGACGTAGTGATAATAATAATAGTAATAATTTTAGCAACACTTTTCACAAACCGTTCAAGTTATACGCATACATACTAGTACGTTAATGTGTTAGGGCTTAGAAATGTTGACTTGAGTTGAAGTGTACGCGAATTTTCATGGAGAAAGCATAGAAAACCATTTAGGAAAAAAAAACACCCTCAGTCCACTGGGTGGGGAATTCGAACCCCCAATCTCTCTGTCATCGGCAGTCTAGTACATTGTGAGTGTGACTCCATAAACCATGCGGCCAGCCGGTGTATTCAAAATCCGGCTCGCGGGATAAATAGTATAGATGTGTCGCGTTGTGTTCCGTTATGATGCCGCCCTGACCCTCAACATTTCTAAGCTTGGTAGAGCACGCCCAAGAATATATGTCGATGTTTACATCCTTATTGATGCGAACAAGTGTTTTCAAGCCATGAGACTTGGTAAAAGTGATCTTAGAAACAGACTTACTGGCGAGCATCTGTTCTCTTTCCTGAGAATCACCTCCTACCAATTTCTCATCTCACACCCCATCATATGAATCTTATCAACGAACTTAAAAACATACCAAGCCACTAAGGTACAGTAGACCCATGGCTTCTTTGGTGCTGACTGACAGCTCACATTTCACAATTGACAGCTCTGAAAAGATACCAGACCAAATTATGTATCCCTACGCCGAACCATATGATCTGCAAAAACATTTGTTTATCAGCTGTCACTTCTGACAGTCAAAATTTAGGTATATACCTAAATGTTGACTGTCAGAAGTCAGCTGTGAGCTGTCAGTCAAGCACCAAAGAAGCCATGGGGCTACTGTATTTATGATTAACATCCATTTTTAACGTATATAAATTTACTCATGTCATTATTATGTATGGGTATAATTTTTTTAAATGAATTTTGAAGAATAATTAATTATTAACAATCTTTGGCCGACCAATTTTTTTTTTCATTTGACCCTCCTATAAGTAAGTTTTTACGTCCTTGGCTGAGACAAAACTGAAATCAAAAACGACGGACTAGAATTAGGTTATTTCGTAAATCAAGTTGATTCGGATGGTGTTGGTGTATTACTACCCTTAAAAAAAAGACTTCACACTATTTTTTTTAAAACATTTTGATCAAATTAAAAGTTAAAATATTTTACCCCTAGAAAGTAATTAGTTGAAGGTTCCTTTTTCTAGTTTATCCATGACCGTCTCAAGATACTCCAACAATAATTACACTTTGCGTCGCTTCCGACTGCCTGCCATTGGAACTGTTTTAAAATGCCGAGCGTAGAAAGAACGACGCCAACTATGGACGACGCCGAAATCTCGGCGAAAAGAAGAAGAAAGTCAGTGACGTAAACGAGGGTGAATGTTCTTGGGGTTTATTATAATTAGAGGTAATTATTGTTGTACAGTACAAATGTTTTATTTCAATATGTTAGGAATATCTTTTTATTTTATTTCCAGTCTATTTAAGTTTCCATTGTTTTGAGTTTCGAACCTTAAACATTAATACATAGTTATAGTAATAATAATAATTACCAAATATTTTGTCATTCAAAATATATTATTTGAAGTTTGAAATTAATATTAGAGATAGTAATGTAAATATTCAATATTTTTTTGAATGATTGATAGTTTTTATTTGATTAACAACCTATCATCACATAAAAAATATTTATTTTAAATATAGTATTTTCAATTTAAATTTCACAGAACTAAATAAAACTCTACCTGCACGATGAATATATTGCCTTCAATTTTAAAACCATATTAATAATGGCTTATATCCACTTTTAGAAACATAAAATAAAGATTTCACTTTGAAGGCCACAGTGCTTATTAAATATCTACTTTAACCATAATTATATTTTAATGTTACAGGCTACAGTACTCATTATTATTATTATTAGCACCGCGTCTTACTACCCGTTCGGGTTATACGCACTTACGCTAATGTGTAATGGTAGGCTGATTGTGAGATGAAATGGAGGACCTACAATTTAACGTGGAATCCGAACCACGGTGGAGCCCTGGCATTCCCCACATTCACAAGTTGTGATTAATACACGTCTTGTCAGAGGGTAAAGAAGGGTTTGGCAATCAGATAAATCTGTGCCGGGACCAAGGATTGAACCCCGGACCCCCAGCACAGAAGTCTGACACATTACTCCTAGACCACAAGGACATATACAGTACTAATTGAATATATACTCTAACCATTATTCTATATTAATGAACTTTAACCATTATTCTATTTTAATCAACTTAAACCATTATTCTAATTTAATTTATAATACTAAACTAATAATTGAAGATCTACTTCAACCATTATTCTACTTTGATGTAGAAGGCTACAGTGCTTATTGAGTATATACTTTAACCATTATTATATTTTAACATTGAGGGCCACATTATTAACTGAAAATCAGCCTTTAAAAAGTATGATCTCTTCACTTCTAGAAACACAATATTTACCGAAAAACACCTAAATATTTATAATATATTATATCTTTCACTTATTTTGTAAATCCTACACGGTTACCAAAATAAATAAGTTACTAAATATAATTTGCTCTCATAAATTAGTGAAATAAGTATCACCAAGCAGCCATGGTACTGTAAAATCAAAGCTTTTCCTCAAGATTTACTTTAAAAAAACTTACTTTACACACAACTATACGAGTTAGGAGAGCGATTAGCACTCCTCACATGAAGCTGAAGTTTGATCCTGAAAAGCTCTACTGGGAAGTTTTTTTAAATTTGATTGTTTATTACATACTTTTCAGATAAGTACTGTTAAGGTTACTTGAAATTCTCAATAATAAACCTATCACTTATGTTTAATAGTTTATTTTTCTGATAATATTGGCATTTACAATAATCTATCAAAATGTGAAGGTTTTAATTTAAAAATCTATCAGTCTAGAGATCTAAAGGCTTAGACGCCATTACTATGAATCGCCGTGAGATAGCTTTCGATCCTACTTGCAATACAGACATGTATGGCGTGAAGTATCAGTCAACATTTCTAGGGGCTATTTAACAACATTTAAAAAAGAAGGAATTTCCACAAAGACAAGCTGTAAATAGACAAATTTGTATTGGATGTTTTACTTACTTATTCTGTAACTAAGCTAAACATATAATATATTGTAATTGTAAGGTGTCGGTATATTTAAAAAAAATAAAGAAGCAGCTATAGTAGAATTCTGGTAGGAAGAAACTTAAATTAGAAAATACAAACTTTTTTTTCCATGGTCTACATTAATTACATTTTACTATATTTTTAGTGTCTTTTAAAGGTATAAATATATCTAGACTGACAGGTGTATGTGTATCACATGAATTTACTTATGTACTTATGAAAGTAGATCTAGTAACATATCTAGCTGTCAAATAAAGTTCTTCATATAAAAATTGGACCGAATTGGATTGTTTTTCAGCCCTTTTACGAATCTAGTCGTGTAAGAGAATATCATTTTTCAGTTTCCCCCTTCTTACATTTCGTCGGTTTAGAGGTAAAACTACCTAAGTAGCATTTTTCAATGTTTGGAGATTTGCTAAGTGAATGATGACTTTTACTTGGCAAAGAAGCTTTCAATGTTGAATTTGATGATTTCTTCTTTTTTTTTTTAATATAAAGAGATATAAGTTTACACATTTAATGACTTTCTTTTCTTATAGATCTTGAAATTTTAACATATACACACATATAAACTCATTTCAAAGCAGAAATGCACTTAATGGGTTTTACCTCCAAACCGACGATTTATTTGTCCTTCTTTAAATTAAGTTTCTGTTTGATCCGTTACATTTCACATACATCAGAAGACAAATAACGTAAGGTGGAACAAGTAAATATACCAGAAAATAAAATAAAAAAATTGAAAAATGAGAATATGTATCGATCCAAGTGCCACGTTCTCCCGGAGAGATAAAATTAATGAAAAAGGACGAAGTCCCTCCTACCCTGAAGTTGTGTTTTTATTTTTCTATAGGGAAAAGGGGGGGGGAAGCATACCATCCATTTCTACGTTTCCACTCTCTACATTTCCTTCCACACATTTTTCACTCTCTTGCCCTCCCCCTCTCCTCCCAACTCTCGGTCCCCCTCTCTCCCCGTCCCCTAGTTTTTATATCCATCTCTCTCTCTCGCACACCTTCACAAAAAAAAAAAACTGGGCAACGTCCAGATAAAGTCTAACACACACGTACAAGAATATCTTTTAGTGATGTGTAGAGACTGGTTCAGATAATCTCACTCAAGTACTCGCGATGTCGTTTCATTATTATTATTATTATTTTACATACAGGGTGACCTGGCGGTCTAGGGGGTAAGGTGGTCAGACTTATGTGCTGGGGGTCCGGGGTTCAACCCTCGGTCCCGACACAGATTTATCTGATTACCAAACCCTTCCTTCACCTCTGACAAGACATCTTGTGAACGTGTAGAATGACAGACCTCCACCGTGGTTCGGATCCCACGTTAAACTGTAGGACCTACATTTCATCTCACAATCACCCTACCATTACACATTAGCGTAAATGCGTATAACTCGAACGGGTAGTAAGACGCGGTGCTAATAATAATAATAATAATTTACATACAGGATGTTCCGATTTATATGGGAAGAAACTGAAATATGTAAAGTAGACCTCAAAACAACACAAAACAATCCTTATGGACTTATGTCTTATGTTCGATGGTTCTGGAGATAAGGCCTTTCAAAGTTACGCTGGAAATGTTAATAGCCCTTCTTTTCACACGGCCCTGTTGCACGTATTTAAAGTGACGTATCATTGCTAGTACACAGACAGAGCTGCAGCTACATTAACAGGGGTATATCAGGTAGGGTTAGTAACATTTCCGAACCAAAATTTTGAAGGCTTTATCTCGGAAACCATCAAACATAGAACATAGGGTCATAAGGATTGTTTTTGTGTTGTTTTGAGGTCTAGTATCAAAACCCCAGTTACTTCCCATATATATATATATATATATATATCGAAACACCCTGTATATTTACTAGGGATGGGTCTAATTCACTATTTAACAAATACTAACCTTGAATCCGTTTCGTTTTAACTTCGAATGCCGAATATTGTTAGAAAAGTTATGATTATAAGAAGAAATAGGAATATTATAAAATAGAAACAGTAATTAAAGTTTAACATTTTGAGCTAAAATGAATTAATTTAAACATTCATGTATTGTCCGACACGTTAGTTCAGCTAGTAGCGTGTCTGTCTAGTAATATTAAAGTCCCGGGATCGATTCATGGCAGAGCTGAAAAATTTATCATTGTGAAATGAGTATTTCCCCTTTCAGGGATTAATTAATGGGCGGGGGTTGGTTGTTGTGTATGTTATATATTTGAATTAGTTTATAAGTCGAGTGCTGATATAATAAGTCGGTTCTTAAAGTTCACGTTGGATAAAGTAATCTTTTTACTACTTTAATATGTTTTTACAATATTATTATTACCGAGTCTTACTACCCGTTCGGGTTATACGCACTTAGGCTAATGTGTAATGGTAGGGTGATTGTGAGATGGAATGGAGGACTTACAGTTTAACGTGGAATCCGAACCACGGTGGAGGTCTGTCATTCCAAACATTCACAAGTTGTGATTAATACACGTCTTGTCAGAAGTGAAGGAAGGGTTTGGCAATCAGATAAATCTGTGCCGGGACCGAGGATTAAACCCCGGGACCCCCAGCACAGAAGTCTGACACCTTACCCCTAGACCACCAGATCACCCGATTTAACAATATTTTTTTTTTTCTGTTTACACATGAAATAGCTTATATTCATATATATATATATATATATACATGATAGAGAGATAAATAGGATGAAGAATGAAATGAGCGAAGGACTAGTTTCCTTTTTTGTCACTTCTAGTTTGACTGGTTACCGTAGTGGCTTCCATTTTGTGGAAAAGGTAGTTCGTTTGTGAATATATTTGTACATATATATATATATATATATAGAGAGAGAGGAAAAGTTGTATATATATTTATGTATATCTCAACATCACATTCGCTCGAAGTCAAGAATACATGCCAAAAGGGGTGACAGTGGATGTAATAACCAGAGCTCGTATTTATAGAGGGGGAAAAAAAATGTTGGTAGCACTAAAATGGAGCATTGAAGTTTCAGGAGAGGGAAACTTATGTATTCTTAATGTTGAGAATAAAAGGGAAATATTATAGGAAGAGAGGGTGTTTATTGTAAAACAGTCAGACGGGAATGAATGTGGCAGTTGAACTCGAGGTAATGTATTAAAGAATAATGTGTGTGGGGAAAACAAATTTAAAAGAATTTGGTATACGATTTAAAAAAAAGAGTTTTAAATATGTCAAGTTATGATGCTAAGTTTTATAAAATGAAATTTAAAGTATTTTTTAAATTAAACTTTAAGACTTATCTAAGTAGATTGAAAACTAATGTAAAATTGTTCAGCCACATTCGTTGAGCAAAAAAAAAAAAAATATGTGAGGAATGTTTAATTATTCGTTGAGAATATCCGTGCGATTCTTGTTGTAAGGATATTAAAAAAATAAAAAATTTGAGATTAAAATTGCTATTTTTACTTTATTATTGGTATTATTTTAAAGGTAGTCTACTTATGTTACCCATAGAAAGTTACAGCTTCCGATAACATGACGCATAAATACATGATAATAATAATTATTATTATTATTAGCACCGCGTCTTACTACCCGTTCGGGTTATACGCACTTACGCTAATGTGTAATGGTAGGGTGATTGGGAGATGAACTGGAGGACCTACAGTTTAACGTGGGATCCGAACCACGGTGGAGGCCTGGCATTCCCCACATTCACAAGATGTCTTGTCAGAGGTGAAGGAAGGGTTTGGTAATCAGATAAATCTGTGTGCCGGGACCGAGGGTTGAACCCCGGCCGCCAGCACAGAAGTCTGACACCTTACCCCTAGACCGCCAGGGTCACCCACTACATGATAATTGTTTTATTATATTTCTAACTGACAAAACAAGTTTCTTACTATCTAATTCGGATATTATATATAATATTACTAAACATAAATGTAGGACTGTGTAATAAAACTTTAATCAAACGTTAGGCTCACGTTGAAACACCTGTATTATTAAAATAATAAGTTATGAAATATGTATAGGTTTAAAATGAAACTCTCTTGAGAATAAAGTTGATAAATAATAAGTGTAACAAGGTCCACAATTTATCAAACAAGGAAAGTAAAGGGAGTAGATAATTACAAAATGGGAACAGAATGTTTTTGTGCATCAAAATATAAAATTTAAACAGCTTTTAATTTTTACATATTTGACAGATAGAAAATATAAACATAGATATTTAAAAAATCAAAATATATATAAAATAATGATATTATTTAGCACTGCGTCTTACTACCCGTTCGGGTTATACGCTTTAAGTAATAATTACTCTAATGGATTGGGAATTGGAAAGGTTGAATTAGAGGAACAGAACCCGCATTTGCGTGGAGGGAGAGTGGAAAACCATTTAGGAAAAATCACCCCCAGTTCACCCGACCGAGATTAGAACCTCGATCTCCCCGTCCTCAGCAGTCGAGCTCAACACGACAAGCGCGTTAGCCAACATAAAAAATATATAAAAGCTTTATCACATATATTTGCACTTTAAAAAATAAAGTAAAACGAAACATTACGAGAAATTTATTAAATTGAAATCACATATACATAGCATCCATGTAAACAATGTAAAGAAATGCAAAATACTTTACCGATTACTTTTCTTTACCAAAAAGGAATTTATTCCGCCCACCCCCTTTTCCAAAAAAATTTCAGCAAAGGAAGCAAATGATGGATTGTGACAGTTGTGTAATAGAAGTTGTAACGTGTAAGTTATTTGACGGGTGAGTGGAGAAGGGGTGGGGGGGAGGAGGGGGTATGTTTGTGCTGTCAATAATTCATGACGTCACGTTTGGTTAAATGTGACATAGACACCGGCAGAGTTCCAAGCGTCAGAACGTGAAAACACCTCCAACCTCCGGTATACAAATAACTCGAGTGAAACATTATTTTTTTCACCCCCCCCCCCACCCCCCCCCCCCCCCCCCCCCNAGAACGTGAAAACACCTCCAACCTCCGGTATACAAATAACTCGAGTGAAACATTATTTTTTTCACCCCTCCACCCACCCCCCCCCCGCCACATTTCCCTTGTAAAAATCGACAGGTAGAAATATGTTCCTATACACCTCGCCAGATAGGGATATTTACCATGACCTCTGTAGGATATAGGGCTTGCCATAACGAAGCACGGAGACAGTTTTGAGAATTTTAGAAAATTCGGTACGTTAGTTGTTAGATTATTTCTTACTATAACAAACAGACATCTTAATATTATCGGCTAAAGAGCTAATTAATAACCTTAGTAAAAAGTTAAACGATAGTAACAGAGTAGAAACCATGTTAAAAAAATACAACGCTTCTGTTTCGGTTACTATGAAATAAAAAACCAAATTGTTTTTTAAAAGTATTTAAAGTGCACTTTCTAAAAACATAATTTATATCCCTATATGACTTACAAACCAATTTAGTTTAGGAAAACTATGCCTAGCTCTAAAAACCACCGGTGACCTGGTGGTCTAGGGGGTAAGGTGTCGGACTTCTGTGCTGGGGGTGCGGGGTTCAACCCTCGGTCCCGGCACAGGTTTATCTGATTACCAAACTCTTCCTTCACCTCTGACAAGACGTGTATTAATCACAACTTGTGAATGTGTGGAATGCCAGGCCTCCAGCGTGGTTCGGATCCCACGTTAAACTGTAGGTCCTCCATTTCATCTCATAATCACCCTACCATTACACATTAGCGTAAGTGCGTATAACCCGAACGGGTAGTAAGACGCGGTGCTAATAATAATAATAATAATAATAATAATAATATAAAAGTCCTGCCTTAGAGTCAAAGACACAATTTATTCAATTGAAAGCAGGCCGGACCCGCAAACAAATAGTACATGGGCTATATTAGTCATCACCAAATAAAATCGAACTAATGTCCTTTATACTTGTGGCTGACTACTCTAACCATAAATACATGGGGGCGGGTGACATGTTTGATATAGTGAGGGTTGGATGGAATTGCCGGAGGAGAGAAACGGGTAAATTATTTACATATTTTGAAAATCTAATTCTTTGACATCATATTATATAATAATTACCAAGCCCTGGTTTGTACTTTAAAAACAACAACATTGACACGTCCCACTACAAGACTTACAAACTAACGTAACATAATAAAATCCACTCTGGAGTCATGAATTATAATATCAGAGCGATATGAATTTATATATATTATTTACTTACTGCAGGGGTCGGATAAGTTCTTAAGAACACGTACAAATGAAAGTTTTTCCAGTATAATTTCAATCGGAAAATTTCCGTAGTGGTGGATTGTGACATATTAAGAATGTTAAAGGGCAGGGTTGTGGGACGCGATACTTGGAACAACATTCACATATATATATATACATAATATATTCCAATAGTGGGTTGGGGGACTATTTAATAGGAGACAAAGGGGAGCAGAAGTGACTATCAAATACCAGACGCAAATAAATAATGACAATTAGAGATGAACATTTTAGGTAAAAATGTTCAGAACATTGAATCCCAGGGGAAGGAAATGTATTCGTTATGAGGGCTGTATAGTAATAATAATAATAATAATAATAATAAATGCGTGTCTGGGCTACACCACGCGTAGACCAGTTGGTGGAAAGATTAGCCAGCACTAGTGTACCATTGTCCAGGGGACGCCCGAATATACTAATCGTACATCCTTTCCGTGGAGGCTCTTTTCCATGTTCTTATGAGATGATGATGATGGTGGTGATAAAATGATAGTATGGAAACCGTGAAAACACTTAAACCTAATTTACCAACTCCTCTGGTGATCGTAGGGGTGATTCCCCTTTCGATAAGAAAAAATAATTACCCACAAGGGTACCAGCCGGAAGTCACACCCGGGACTCCTAGGCTTGTAGCCAGATGGCGGTGACCTCTACACCAGGGGGGAGGGGGGAGGGGGGATTGTAATGATATTGGGTGTACAGTAGCCCCATGGCTTCTTTGGTGCTGACTGACAGCTCACAGCTGACTTCTGACAGTCAACATTTAGGTATATACCTAGACGTTGACCGTCAGAAGTGACAGCTGCTAAACACATGTTTTTTTGCAGATCATATGGTTCGGCGTAGGGATACATAATTTGGTCTGGAAACTTTTCAAAGCCATCAGTTGTCAGCTGTCAGTCAGCACCAAAGAAGCCATGTGGCTACTGTATATACCTAAATGTTGACTGTCAGAAGTCAGCTGTGAACTGTCAGTCAGCACCAAAGAAGCCATGGGGCTACTTTAGATACCGCATCCGTCCCGACGAGACGACTTCCTTGTCCCAAGATGGAGTCTCGCTCTCACTTTATAAATATATTCGTCCGCGGCTGGCAAACAGTCGGCGCGCGGGTTAAAGGTAGCGAGTGATTGTGTTTACTCTGCCCGTATTGACACAGCGACTGCGATATGAGGACCGTGACGAGCGCGCACAAAACCGAACAGGGTTTTTTTCTTTCCTTCCTCTACATATATTGGTTCTGAAACTCTTTGGGCGGGAGGTACAGTCCACCCAATATAGAATCCAACCACTCTTTTACTCTGAAACTTTGCTACAAGGTGTAAATTAATTATAATTATTATTATTAGCACCGCGTCTTACTACCCGTTCGGGTTATACGCACTTACGCTAATGTGTAATGGTATAGTGATTGTGAGATGAAATGGAGGACCTACAGTTTAACGTGGAATCCGAACCACGGTGGAGACCTGGCATTCCACACATTCACAAGATGTCTTGTCAGAGGTGAAGGAAGGGTTTGAGCAATCAGATAAATCTGTGCCGGGACCGAGGATTGAACCCCGGACCTCCAGCACAGAAGTCTAACACCTTACTCCTTAGACCGCCAGGTCACCTCTGTGGAAATTGATAATTGAACAACTATTGCGGTATTTAAAGTGAACGTTTCTGAACCGACTAAATTACATGTGAAAGGGGAAAACAACATCTCCCTGATAATATATATATTTTTTTAGCTATAACGGGATTTGAACCAGGGAATTTTAGCTAAGTATGGAAGATACGCTACCTAATAATGTTAAGGTGTCGGACTCACATTTGTCAATCCTAAACTAAACCAAACGATTACTTTTTTCTAACAAAAAATTAACACAAACATAGGCCTACAATATCTTTATCGTCGCTTTATTTTATCATTCTTGATAATAATCTCTAATCACGATTAGTCCGACACCTTATCTCAGTCGGTAGAGTGTCTGGATACTGAGATAAGGGTCTCGGTTTCTATTCCCGGCATGACAAAAAGATGTATAATTACTCAAATGTGGTTCTACCTCTTTCACAGCGATGAATTCACGTCCGGGGTTGAATGTCATGTCTGTTCTAGATTTAACTCGGTTTGTAAGTCGTGTGCGACAGCCTCTGTGTTAAAGTAATCAGAGTTCCTGGCTATATATATATATATAGCTCGGGTGTGCTTTTTTTTAAAATTATTTCCCACCCTTCCTCCACGCAAATGCGGTTAAACTTCCTATAGATGAACCTCACTAATCCCTAAAACCATTAGCGTGATTAATACATAAGCGTATAAACCAAATGGGTAGTAAGACGCGGTGGTAAATAATTTGTATATATAAGTATATATATAAATAAGTATATGTCAAATGATATGGTCTGCAAATGTAACTTTTTATCAATAATACCAGTGGGAATAAAATAAAACATAATATAATTTCATTATGTCAATGCTGAAAAAGAGGGGGGAGGAGGGGATTATTATTCCGTTGGTCTTTCAATCCTACCTTCCTACCACGATTCCACTATAGCTATATACCTTTTTAAACTAGATGTTGAGCACCAAACCCACAAAATCATATCACTTAAAATAAAAATAAATAGCTTTTGAACTCCATACTTTCAATCAATAACGAACACAATCGATTCGTATGTATATATAATATCTAGTGCTATTATAGGTAACCGCACGTTAAATTGCTATCCAAACAAACAAAAACTCATTCTAGAGTAAACTTTAAACATTTAAAATTCGGAGTGAAGCCTGTATTGGACAGTACAAACAAGTTAACGACAAAATAAATACTCTAACAAACTGTATTGGCTAATTTATGAAAGCTGAGTTTTTTATACGGCTATAGGTCAATAGAATGTTTTATAAGATGAAGGCCCAAGTATAGGCCTATACAAAATAAAATAGTAATATCTATATTTGGGTGAAGATAAACCCAGTGGCTTTTCTTACACCTAACTATTATAATTATAATAATAATAATAATAATTATTATTATTATTATTAGCACCGTGTCTTACTACCCGTTCGGGTTATACGCACTTAAGCTAATGTGTAATGGTAGGGTGATTGTGAGATGAAATGGAGGACCTACAGTTTAACGTGGGATCCGAACCACGGCGGAGGCCTGGCATTCCTCACATTCACAAGATGTCTTGTCAGAGGTGAAAGAAGGGTTTGGTAATCAGATAAATCTGTGCCGGGACCGAGGTTTGAACCCTGGAATCCAGAACAGAAGTCTTACACCTTACCCTTAGACCACCAGGTCACTGAAAAAAATAAACATAAATAAAACACCCTCAGTACACCCGACCGAGATTCAAACATCGCTCTCCCCGTCAACAGCAGTCCAGTCTACTGCGAGAGTTCGACCCCCGAAGCGGGTAGTTTACTTGTTTTCGTCGTGAATTGCGACCTAACGATAAATTATCCATGTACGTGTGTGAGCGTAGTTTGGCCGTAAGCCGCGGAGTATCGTGGAGGGCGGGCAGCTCTTTCTAGGGACGAGAGGCGAGGTTCCTGACGGGCCAAGATGGATGACCGTCGGTGTGACGTCACGTTTGCATCCTAACAGCCAGTTGGTCCACTCGAGTGGATGTTGGGTTTGGGAGGGTGAAGTACCATGGGACCTTTTTTTTGGGCATTCAACCCTTGGCCGGGATTCAAGCGACCTCACGTTCTCGTCGGGGAGGATGGGACGGATGATGGAGATGACAGTTGGAGCAGATGGAGTGGGTGTGAAACTGATAGGGAGAGAACGGACAGACCCAAAAGTAGAAAGCCAAGTTTTCTCATCTGATATGGAGGACTGACAGAGAAAAAAAAGCTCTGAACATGTTCTCGCATTCGATGATGACGTCCTCACAGATAAGTCACGAGAGGACTCAAGACTGTGTGATCACAGGTATGTTGATTCTAAGCTGGATAAGGTAGGAGAGATCCCAACTAATATAACTTTGGACTGTAAGTCTCATTGTTGAACCCTCAGGAGACAGTACAGGCTGCATTGTTGGCAGAGAGAGAGTTTAGAGCTCTTCGGGAGAGTTTAGAGCTTTTTTGGAAAAAATTTAGGCTTTACGGGAGAGTTTTTGACTTTCCAGGTGAGTTAAGGCCTTTATTTTTGGAAATTTTTAGGCTTTACGGGAGATTTTTTGAATTCTCAGGAGAGTTTAAGGCTTTTTTTTGTGTGAAATTTTTAGGCTTTACGGGAGAGTTTTAAGTTTTACCCTGACTGATTAGACTATGGCTTCTGAAAATCAAAATTGGAAACCAGGAGTTGGTAAACGCAGAGCAGTTCCATTCTTCTTCTGACAAAGAATGCCCACACGGCACCAAAGAAATTAGGTTAAGGACAAGGAAGCTTTCAACAAGAAGAGGTTGTTACTGCTGACCAGCAAGTTGAGTTTGGAACTGAGGAAGAAACTGATGAAATGCTACATTTGGAGCATCGCGCTCTATGGAGCAGAAACATGGACTCTCAGGAAGATGGAACAGAAATACTTGGAGAACTTTGAAATGTGGTGCTGGAGAAGACTTGAGAAGATTAGGTGGGCAGACAGGGGGACAAATGAAGAGTGGGTGAGAAGATCAAGGGGGACAGACAGGGGGACAAATGAAGAGTGGGTGAGAAGATCAGGGGGACAGACAGGGGGACAGATGAAGAGTGGGTGAGAAGATCAGGGGGATAGACAGGGGGACAAATGAAGAGTGGGTGAGAAGATCAGGGGGACAGATGAAGAGTGGGTGAGAAGAGAACCATTTTGGATGTGATTCTTCGGTACAGCAAACTTGATCGAACACACCCTTAGGAGGAACTGTCTTCTTCATGACGTCATAGAAGTAAAGGTTGAGGGAAAGAGGAGGTTAGGAAGGAGGATGATTTAATATTAGATTTCTTAAAGAGAAGAGGACAATTCTGGGAAATGGAGGAGGAAGCAAGAGGACAGGGTGCATTAACGGTCTAAGATCACTGACAAAAGAAATTGACCTGTAGTAGCACATAACCTATGATGATGATGGGTTTTTTAAAAATTGTTTTAGGAGTACATATGTTTAATCATTAAACATGTTCCAGCTAAGCACAATGTGATTGTCAGCTGGTGCCTCGCCATAAATGTCATACACACATGTATTAGTGTAACTATATAATAAATACATTTCATTCCTTTAAGTCTATTCTTACAACTAACATAATACTAATACTTAATTTAGTTCCTAAAATCTATTACATTTTATATTTTATTTAATATTCGAAAATCAGTTCCAAGTCCATTTCATAGCTCATTTGTCATATTAGTTAGTCACTCTAGTTTTATTATTTCATTAATAATAATAATAATAATAATAATAATAATAATAATAATAATAATAATAATAATAATCTACACTAATATTATAAAGAGGAAAGATTTGATTTTTTTTGTTGTAATGGATAGACTCAAAAACTACTGAACCGATTTTAAAAATTCTTTCACCAATATAAAGCTACATTATCAGCGAGTAGCATAGGGTATATTTTATTTTAAAAATTTAATTTATCCCTCATAAAAATGTCGATAGTTTTACACAAGGTATTTAAAAAATTGTCTAAAAATATGCTTTCTCCGCGTGCGCTGCAAAAACTATTGGTATTACATAAAGCAAATACTATACATATTGAACGTTCTCAATAATGTGGACAAAAAAAAGTCCGCGAGACAATATATTTAATTACTATAGTTATGTTACAATAAACGTTTTTTTTTGTTGAAATTAGTCAACTAAAACACGGATACGAACAAAAAGTGATTATATCCGTATCATGATATGAATCCTTATCCAAATCAATTATTTAATAAGGAATGCCAGGTCTCCACCGTGGTTCGGATTCCACGTTAAACTGTAGGTCCTCCATTTCATCTCACAATCACCCTACCATTACACATTAGCGTAAGTGCGTATAACCCGAACGGGTAGTAAGACGCGGTGCTAATAATAATAAAAATAATAATAG
>CABFVX010006530.1:1630-22992 GCA_902151425.1 Timema shepardi
CCCCCCCCTTCCTCAATCCATTACATTATAACCCATCTCTGCGCCACTGCGCTTGCCATGAAGTCCCACACAGCCTTAAAACATTCGTTTCTCACACGATATCAAAAGTATAATCAACTGGAATGATTTGATTTCATAAGAGACTATTTGGTTGCAAATTTAAAAAAAAAATATATTTTTAAATATGATCGTTCCCTTTCATTCAAAATAAAGTTTGAACTCTCATTCGGTTTGTTTTAAAAAAAATATGGTCCAAAAGTTATTTTACTAAACCCCTAACGAATTTTAATTGTTTGAATAAAGCTCTCCTATAAAATAAAATAAAATATAGAACTAGTTGTAGCCGAATTTAAATAATCGGCACAAATTAACCACACCCATCAAATATGTATTTGGACATAATTCTACTCGGAATTCGGAACAATTGTGAGTTTACTAAGCATAATGTTTTATTCGAGTCACAACAATTTTTTTTTAAATGTCACTTTTTGTAACAAAGTCTTACATGAAACGTCTTTAATTGTAACGTTTTAGAAATAAATAAGTCTATCCCAGTGAAAATCACTACAACAAAGCAAGTTAATTCGTTATAAAAAAAACTCCAACCATGTGAAATGCTAACATGAACACGTTTTAGATAGATACATTTCAAAACACTAGCTTAATTTTGTTAAATTTCGTGAATGAGAATGTTTGGGAAGAGATGAGGGCCATTGTTGTCATGCGCAAAGCCTTGTTTTCAATACAGATCAATACAGCATTCGAGCGCAATCTTTGCGTAAGCATCTCCTAACTGAGCAGCCTTTTAGCGTCAGCCGGGAAATTTAAAATGCTCACGTACCAAGGGTGTTTTATGAAAAGGCTAAGCGGGAAAGTCAATTTAAAACTGTAATTGTTTATGTTTTAATTACGTTACACAAAATAGTGAGCGAGCTCATAGTGGCCTTAATTGATATTTATATTAAGCTTATAATTAATTTAAATTCGTTCTAAGTAACCTTTGTTAGATGTTAAATGTGTGTAGTTATAGTGTAAGAAACACAACATCATTAAATTAATTGTAAAATTACTATTGCACACCAAAATTGATTCCGGAATCGATTTGCCCTGGTCAGTTGTCATTTTTCGATTAATTAAATTTGATTATTCTAGGACTGATCCTGTAGAAAAGCATTAGTCTGTGATACACATTAATTTAATAATTTAATAACTTAGGTTGCCAGTGTTTGTTCAGTACTAGAACAAGGAAAAAATACTTCAGTTGATAGTTATAAGCTTGAATATTTGTTTCATTAAAGAACTATAATAAACATATCTTTTGTTGTAATCTATTTAATAACAGTCTTGACCGATTCTTCACATAAATTAGTAAAAATAACTCTTTAAAATATACTACCGTCAGCCCTCCCATCTCAGGATATATTTTTAAATGCCGCCATTTATTTTATCCTATAGGTGGCAGAGCTATCGCAAAGTATCAGACTTCAGAGACATCTATTGGCTACAATGAAAAGTAATGCTATCATATACACACTCCAAATCTCCAATACAGAAGCGGTGGCAATCAGCTGATTGGGGTTTGAGCTATTTTACTAAGTATTTAAAAAATAATGAATTGTGACGAATAAGTAAAACCTTATTCGAAAATGGCGTTTCTTTTTCAACAAGATGTAGTTCAGCTCGCCTGTACTTGTGGCTCCTTGAAGCCAATCACAAGATTGTATTTTTGTAGGCATTGTCAGAAGATAAGGTGTGGCTTTTGTGTTTGCCATGAGGTGAGGTTTTAAGTTTAGAGGGATATTATTTTATTCCTTTTATCGTGGGGTTATTGGCGTACCCAAAGCATGTTTATAACTACAGGATAGACGTTCTTAATTGGCAGAAAGAGACTGTTAAAATAGACCACTTAAACCCCAGCTACATACTCTGTAGTCTGTATCATTAGTCTGTGGTCGGTATGAAATCAATGACACAGTATGTATCAGATTGCTTTGTGGACATAGTCCTGAACCGTATTCTTAAGAATGAGGTCTACTTGCAATTAACATTAAAATTACCTTCAAATTTAAAGGAAACTTGTAACTGGTGGTTAGATAGTTTATGCCCTGAAATGTCTCTCTCCCCCCCCCCCCCCCCNCCCCCCCCCCCTCAGGGTTCTTGATGATAGTAATTCTACCTACTTGTTAACTTCCCTTAAAAGAAAAGAATAATATTCATTTTTGATATTCATTGTATCAATTTCTCCAAATGTAACCCATACTGAAAATAATGTGATTACTAATGACAATAGGTAGGTATCAAAAAATTAGAAACAATTTTGGCGTGGTTACGGAACTAGTAAAGAATTATTCATTAAAGTATTGTATTTAATGTAACAAACATGAATGATACATTTTTATTTTATACATTTTGCTTTACGTACATATACATTGCTTAGCCATAACAACCCCAAACACACATGTTTGTTTAGAAAGTACAAATAATTCTAAACACACTATTAACTTAGATTATTATTTATAATTAATTATAAATATTTCTTTTTTTGTTTAATATTTCAAGTGATGACAGGTTCACTTTTGTCATGTTTACTGGCCAGTTTGATACTTTACCAGAAGGATGCTTTCTCCTATCCTTTTTTGCCATTAAAGGAAAAATCACAAAAAATTAGAATACTACTGTCAAACACCGGTGCCAACCAATAAAGCCCTAGCACCTGAACTTTGTGTCCATGCTCCAGGGTGTCTACCATCCGGGAAAATCAGGGAAAATGGGAATTAGCCGGGAATTTGAAGTGATCAGGGAAAAAACTGGAATAAGTCGGGAATTTGGTAAATCGCAACAAAAATCCGGGAAAATGATATTTTACTCAAAATATGAAATACAATAATTATGTCTTTTTTTTTTGTAGCTGTGTAATATATTTTTAATTCTTAGTAAACAATTTTAATTCAAATTTTAAAACTTATTATTATTATTATTATTAAAAAAAAATTAATAGAAAAACGAGGGTGGAGGGAGGGGGGCGGCAAGTTAGAAGGATGTGACATACTTTTTTAGTGGGGAATTTTAGGAAATGATCAGGGGAAATCAGGGAAAAGGTCGGGATTTCATTGTTCATGTTTAGTTGACACCATGATTTGCTCGCTTGTTAGCAAATTTTCGGGTTTTAAAAGATCATTTAAAGATAACTGAGCCCTCCCCTTTCCACACCAACCAGGGGGTTTGACAAAAATAGAATGGAGGTAAAGTGACCTATCTCCATTGGAATATTATATAGAAAATGCATGGAAATTGGTTTTTTTTTGTTCAGTTTTTTCATGTATAAACACCCAATTATAATCCTATTGTTGCAAACGTAATCTGTTTGCGATTATTAATGCCAAGTTAAAAAATTAAATTTCCTTCTCAATTAATAGTTTGAAGCTCAAACATATTCATTAATTTCTATCTAATTTGTTATCTTAATTATTGCATAGTTTTATTCAATTTTGGGTCTGGTATAATCGTTTGGCATATTGATACCTCAAATTTGACACAATAAATATTTTACTATCATTCATGATAGTTGTGATATCATCAGAATAAGAATAACTTTTGGGTAAATGGGTGAAATGCAGGTTGCGGGCTGGGCTACCTCTTCAACTTTAAAGCTGGTAACCTGGTGGTCTAGGGGTAAGGTGTCAGACTTCTGTGCTGCCGGCCGAGGTTCAATCCTCGGTCCCGGCAAAGATTTATCTGATTACCAAACCCTTCCTTCACCTCTGACAAGACATCTTGTGAATGCGGGGAATGCCAGGCCTCCACCGTAGTTCGGATTCCACGTTAAACTGTAGGTCCTCCATTTCATCTCACAAACACCCTACCATTACACATTAGTGTAAGTGCGTATAGCCCGAACGGGTAGTAAGACGCGGTGCTAATAATAATAATAATAATAACTTTAAAGCTTGTTCTTAAATCCTGATTCTTACTCCATAAAAGTTGGTCAAATTTAACTTTATTTTAAGAAGTAATTTTTCGTGGACTACCAAATATAGTTTTTTTAGAACTGCACGTCTTACCTTTTTGAGTTATATAATTATATAGGCCTACTAATTACACTAATGATTTTAAGTATTAGGAAGGTTATATATAGTGTGTATTTGTATAACCTGAACAGGTATTAAGACTGTACTGTACTGTACTGTAAAATATGAAATAAGACAATTTGTATTTCTTATATCCATATGGGCAACATTAAATTTCATCTGTTTCTCTGCTTGTATAGTCCCAAGAGTCTTAAAATGCATTAACAACCACCTAACTACAGTCCAATTTTAATAATAAAGGTAGTAAAACTACTAGATCTATTTCCATGTAGTTATATATCACACCATGTGATCTTCAGCTGTCACCTTTGAAAGAGTTTTTTCTTTAGCATCACAACTTACTACCAGTTCAGGTTTTTTCTCATCGGTAAGATATTAACAAATAATTATAAAATAACACTAACAGAACAACACAATGTTATCACTTTTGGTAGGTGACCTGGTGGGTTAGGGGTAAGGTGTCAGACTTCTATGCTGGTGGCCGGGGTTCAATCCTCGGTCCCGGCACAAATTTATCTGATTGCCAAACCCTTCCTTCACCTCTGACAAGACATCTTGTGAATGTGGGGAATGCCAGTCCTCCACCGTGGTTTGGATTCCACGTTAAACTGTAGGTCCTCCATTTCATCTCACAATCACCCTACCATTACACATTAGCGTAAGCGCGTATAACCCGAACGGGTAGTAAGACGTGGTGCTAATAATAATAACAATAATATTTAGTCTTAGGTTAGGCTTAAGTGTTTCATTGGTTCCACACCCTCATACTCACTATCACCATCACCTCATATCACCAGGACATGTAAAGAGCCTCCACGGAAAGAATGCACCATTAGTACATTTGGGCGTCCCCAGGACAACGGTACATTAGTACATTACTACTGGTTAATCTCTCCACAAACTGGGCTACGAATGATGTAGCCCAGACACACAGTATTACTATTACTATTATTTTTATCTCATTAATGGTAGATTTAAAAAAATACTTAATAAATGCAATTTTATAACTACAATTCACATTCGTAGGTGGAGTCCCACTTTTGTGCCAATTGCTTGGAGAATATTCCTTTGGCTGAGGCTCGGATGAAGAAGAACCGATGCGCGACTTGTTTCGACTGTCCGAGCTGCACGCACACCATGTCAACACGCGCCGTTCCCCTATCGACTCCAAATCCGGATGACCCCAAGAAAGTTATTACCCGCAAAGTGTACTATTTGGTGTGTGGGTTCTGTCGCTGGACTTCGAGGGATATTGGTCTTCCTGATCAGACTGTTGGTATGTATCGTCATATTGACCAATCAAACTCAAGAGTAGGAGTATATTTGATATGTTTCTTTAAAATCTACCCTCTTCATCCTTATTTCTTTAGAGTCGGTGACCTGGCGGTCTAGGGGTAAGGTGTCAGACTTCTGTGCTGGCGGCCGGGGTTCAATCCTCGGTCCCGGCACAGATTTATCTGATTACCAAACCCTTCCTTCACCTCTGACAAGACATCTTGTGAATGTGGGGAATGCCAGGTCTCCACCGTGGTTCGGATTCCACGTTAAACTGTAGGTCCTCCATTTCATCTCACAATCACCCTACCATTACACATGAGCGTAAGTGCGTATAACCCGAACGGGTAGTAAGACGTGGTGCTAATAATAATAATAATAATAATAATAATAATATTTCTTTAGATGAAGTAGATTGTTTGCTAAGAGCGCACTAGCACTAAATTGAAACCTGATACTCAAACGCCTCACCCTGACATGTTAAAAAAATGATCATTTATGACTCGCTTTGGTGGCCGCATGGTCTACTCTGGCAATAAACTTACCCGCCGTTGATGGAGAATATCCTGGTTCGATCCCAGTCAAGTGGACTGAGGGTGGTTATTCCTTAACGGTTCCCCACTCTCTTTCTCCGTAAGAATGCGGGTACACTTCTTCTAAATCCAACCTTCGTCATCCCTGACCCATTAGTGTAATAATAATTACACAAGCTAAAAACAATATATACAGTAGGACCCCCATATTCACAGGCAATACGTTCTTAGATCTATCGCTACCGCGGTTAAGTGAAACCACGGATAATACTTAACTGTTATATAACGTGATATTCATGTAAGATATTATTATTATTAGCATCGTGTCATACTACCCATTCGAGTTATACGCACTTACTCTAATGTGTAATGGTAGGGTGATAGTGAGATGAAATGGAGGACCTACAGTTTAACGTGGGATCCGAACCACGGTGGAGGCCTGGCATTCCCACACATTCACAAGATGTCTTGTCAGAGGTGAAGGAAGGGTTTGGTAATCAGATAAATCTGTGCCGGGACCGAGTATTGAACCCCGGCTGTTTAACTCAATGAATACAAGAACAACCCTTTTCATTAAATTATTTCTAATCAATCCCTCTCATCCATATTTTACAAATCTATTTTAATGACCGATGGTAAAATAATAGAACAGTGTTGGTTACACACATATACCATTTTGTATTTTTATAGGAAGGCCCCTTTCTACCATCGACATTGATTAAAAGTCACTAACATTTGGTACCAATATTGTATAAATAGGTATAATATGACCCCTGTTTCCGCTGATTCAGTATCCGCGGTTCACCCCTGCCTAATTTTATTTATTCTTAATTATTCAAGAAGAAAAAAATTGTTTTTATGTAACAATGCCTACACCATCACCCCACTTCATCCCCTCTTGGTGGGCATTGTGCTATCATATCTCTGTCATCATGTGATCGTCGCAACAAGAATAATAATGAATAGTACCTAAGTACATGTTATTATTACTTTAGTCAATGATGGTAATGTCCAACTTGTGAATGTGGGGAATCCCAGGCCTCCACTGTGGTTCGGATCCCACGTTAAACTGTAGGTCCTCCATTTCATCTCACTATCACCCTACCATTACACATTAGAGTAAGTGCGTATAACTCGAATAGGTAGTAAGATGCGGTGCTAATAATAATAATAATAATAATAATAATAACATTGAGTTAAACATTTTATCTTTGTTTTATGAAACTATTTGATTTGAAATTGTACTTCTGCGAGAAGAAATTAGTTCTTTCTAACCATTACCGTTCTTCCCAGCGACTGGTGGTTGGCCCGAGAGAGAGAATCCTAATACGCAAAGGATCAACCAATTACTGGAACACTACAAGGTGTTAGCCACGAAGGAACGGCAGGAGAAAGACAGGTAGAGTGTACCTGGTTGCCTAGTTGTAAGGATACAAAAACTCTTTGAATTATCATAACAAACACTTTCCATAAGACCTTGCACTTTACTTTAATTGTTGTGTAAAAAAAACGTAGTTAGATTTTATTACTAAAATTTTAAAATTATTTTAAACATTATGAAATTAAGTTGATAATTATTATCAAAACTATTGTTTATTGTATTCAATCTTATTTTTTTTCACAAGTCTTACTACCTGTTCGGTCTAACTATGTATTTACAATAATAAATAAGGCAATTTTATTAGACGAAATGTACCAACATTTTCATGTAGGAAAAGTTGTGAACCATTAAGAAAAAGAAAAAAAAAATCCTAATGCACCCAACCAGTATTCAAACCCTTAACTCCCAATCACCGGCAATCCCGTCTAATGTGAGAGTGAAGCGACCCATCAACGTGGATTGTTAATCCAAATGGTGTACTACAGTATTTTCCCAACAAATTTTACTTTTTTTACAACCATTACTGTTCCCAGCCTGTGACACAACATCCAGTCCCCTGGCCATTAACTCATCACTGTGAAAGGGTAATAAACCCTCATTTCATCACTGATACATTTTTCGGCCACCCCGGGAATCAAACCCGGGACCTTTAGCTCAGTAGAGAGACACGCTACCAACTGAGCTTAGGTAATAGTTACAATAAAACAATAAATAATTATTTAAAATCTAATCCAAAGAGGGCAGCACAGCCTTAACCTAGTCTTCGATACAAATCATATGTATGGAAATAATATCAATGTTACTACAGTAGCCCCATGGCTTCTTTGGTGCTGATTGACAGCTTTGAAAAGTTACCAGACCAAATATTGTATCCCTACGTCGAACCAAATGACCTGCAAAATCATGTGTTTACCAACTGTCCTTTCTGACAGTCAATATTTAGGTATATACCTAAATGTTGACTGTCAGAAGTGAGCTGTGAGCTGTCAGTCAGCACCAAAGAAGCCATGGAGCTACTGTATATACCTAAATGTTGACTGTCAGAAGTCAGCTGTGAGCTGTCAAGTCAGCACCAAAGAAGCCATGGGGCTACTGTATATACCTAAATGTTGACTGTCAGAAGTCAGCTGTGAGCTGTCAAGTCAGCACCAAAGAAGCCATGGGGCTACTGTATGTACCTAAATGTTGACTGTCAGAAGTCAGCTGTGAGCTGTCAAGTCAGCACCAAAGAAGCCACGGGGCTACTGTATATACCTAAATGTTGACTGTCAGAAGTCAGTTGTGAGCTGTCAAGTCAGCACCAAAGAAGCCACGAGGCTACTGTATATACCTAAATGTTGACTGTCAGAAGTCAGCTGTAAGCTGTCAGTCAGCACCAAAGAAGCCACGAGGCTACTGTATATACCTAAATGTTGACTGTCAGAAGTCAGCTGTGAGCTGTCAAGTCAGCACCAAAGAAGCCATGGGGCTACTGTAAAAGCCATGGGGCTACTGTATGTACCTAAATGTTGACTGTCAGAAGTCAGCTGTGAGATGTCAAGTCAGCACCAAAGAAGCCATGGGACTACTGTACTCGTCCGGAATGTTCTCATATAGACAATATTGGAGTAAAGGTGAGTAAGATAGAATTTAAAAGTGTTATTTTTAGTGAAAGAAACACTTCATTACACTAGGTTAAGATTTAAATCCCGGAAAACCTCGTTACTGACAAACAAGATAGAACCAGACTTGACATTTTTGAACGTGTCTGAACCTAGGTCTGGGTTTCAATGACTGTTCTTGGATACAATTTTTTATTTTTTCAGACCAATTTAATTCGACCCAAATCGGTGGGCACGCTGAACTAACGTAATAATTAGACCATCCGCGTACAACCCGGACGGACAGAAGAAGGGGTGCTAAAAACAAAAGACACGCATCACTGGAAGAAAGAAAAAAAATCAAGTGACTGCGCTGTAAAGGCCACATTTCAAGCCGAAAAATAAAAATTCTTTTCCTCCTACTTTTGGCACCTGTGTTTATAGCAGGCTTACAGTACGTGTGACATGTTTTCATCCCCTTGGGCCCTATTTGACCAATCATACATATGTTCTGATCTGCATTCCTCACACCGGAATGTATTCCCCCTTGATACCAGACCAACGAGTGTATCTAGTGAGGGGTGTGGACATTTCACAAGTACAGTTCAAGCTAATGCTGCTTAACATGGCAACAATTCACGACACGCCAAGCTAAAAACATTTTCCCTCTTCAGTTTATACATACACATAAAGTTTACACTTTTATCCAATTGTTTGCCCCTGCACAGTATTAATCCAATTTTTTTTTATAGATGCTTCAATAATATATTTTTAATCAGCATGCTTTCAGGAAGATTCCTAGAATATTTTTTTATATAAATTACTTAAGTATTATGAATTGTAGACACTTAATAAAACAATAAATATAAACTTAACACAATTTAAAGATATATATATCTGCGTGACGTTCGACAATTTTTTTCTTCTTTTCAATCATTTTTAAATGATTTTATTTTTCATTTAACTGGAAAACTAGTTGTATAAATGTGAAATAAATAAGCAAAGGATATCAGATGAATAGAATTGACGTGAAAGTGGTAAAAAAACAGATGAAGGTAGTAGGGTGAAGGGGAAGTGAGGCAGTAGAGCGTTGCGTGCGTCCACTTCCTGCCGTGTCTCGACTGATTAGTAGCCCTATTTCGTACCAGGCGGTGTCTTTGGGGTCGCAGCAATCAAAGAGTCTGCCAGGGACATGGGTAGTCAAGAAATGTGTCTCGGTTTCTTTCTATTTTGTATTTTGGGCGAGATTAAAAACCGACCCGCGAGTCACCAGTGACTGTGGTATCACTCATAGAGATAGATATAAAACATTTCGAAGACATTTTGAAATAGGGAAAATTAAGGACGGCTTTGCGTTGGAGGGGGTTGAATTTGTAGAGATGGCGCCTGGTGTCGTGTTGAGTGGGTTGATAAGGAGGGTGTAGATACGGGGCACGTGGGGGGAGGTAAATAGGGAGCAACGTGAAGGGAGGGGGAACCAATGTTGTTAACAAATACTTGGGTCAACTTTAAAATTATTTTAATTATCTTATTGATGGTAAACATAATGAAGTATGAATTATAACGGGTTTACAAAGGCTCGCGTTCATTTGTTTCTTTACTACTATTACTACTACTGCTACTGATATATTTAATGGCATTTATGATGGCTCAAAATATTAATAAAATCTTGATGGATGACACCAGATTTGGTCGTAGAAATGCGCCGCAGAGATAATTATTTATTAAGTGGAAAAGTTATCCATCTGCTAGTGTCTATAAAATAGAGTACCAAAGTAAAAGAAACTTTTTCAATAAATTACTTTTAAGGAAAAAACAACTATATTATCAAACTGAACTAAACAAAGTGAGTAAGTAATATTAAGAAAACATAAAGTAAAATAAATTAAATTCTGAGTAGAAAAAGTAAAATGACAATTGCTGAAGTAATAAATACACATTTAGGCAAAATTGAGAAAATTGAAAATATTGCGAATAATGTTTGTGAAATATTAAAAAAAGCAAGTCACACAACTATAACATACTTGCAACATGCAACTAGACAAAACGAATAATCGAGACGATTACCAAATTTAAAATATGTTTATTACCTAGGGCTACATGTTCCAAAATAAAATACGTTTTTGATAAATTAGATATAAATAAAATCCAAGGAATAGATAAAATCAGAATTAAAGACTTTAAAATTATCAACAGCCAAATTACCCCGTTGATGACAAAACTAGTTAATTTAATTAGACATAAGGGTTTAATACCGCAAAAACCTAAAATCGCAATTATTAGACCAATTTATAAAAAAAAGGAAGCACTTAGATTATGTAATTACAGACCTTTAGAAATTCTACTAGTTTTAGACAAAGTAATGGAAAGATACGGAGCCAACTACTTGATAAATTATTTAGATAAATATAAAATAATTGACCAAAAACAATACGGTTTAACAAAAAAAAGTACGAAAATACTTTTACTAATCAAATGCTAGAGAAATTAAACGATAACAAACACATAGCTATCGCATTTATAGACATGTCAAAAGCGTTTGATACGTTAGATAAAGATATTTTACTAGGACCACTTTATAAAATTGGTATCAGCGGTAGTATTTATGAATGGTTTAAAGATTTATTATTATTATTATTATTATTATTATTATTATTACCGTGTCTTACTACCCGTTCGGGTTATACGCACTTACGCTAATGTGTAGTGGTAGAGTGATTGTGAGATGAAATGGAGGACCTACAGTTTACCATGGGGCTACTGTATATACCTAAATGTTGACTGTCAGAAGTCAGTTGTGAGCTGTCAGTCAGCACCAAAGAAGCCATGGGGCTAGTGTAGACAACTCAACAAATCCTATCGTGTGGTAGGTTAGGTGTTTGAGTGTCATTGTAGATCGGAGATTAACAAGCATTCATAGACGTAGATTTAAACAGTAAATTAACTACATATAATCAGGGAAAACTGGGATTAACCTGGAATTTGAAGTGGTAGAGAAAAAAATTTGGAAGTAAGTCAAGAATATGGTGAATTAAAAAAAAAACTCTGGGAAAATGTTGTTTTACTCAAAATATGAAATATAATAATCGTTAAATCAATAAATAACAATGTGATTAAACTATCTTTATTTGTTTGTGGCTGTGTAATATATTTTATAATTTCTGGTAGACTATGTTAAAACAAATAAAAAAAACATGTTTATTTAGAATCTAAAAATTATTATTATTTTGGGGGAATGGGGGGGGAGGCAAGTGTGATATATTTTTTTAGTCTTGAATTTTAGGAAATGATCCAGGGAAAAAAGTCGGGAATTTCATTGGTCAATTTGATTAGACACCGTAATTAATGTAAACAAAGATGGATGTTATATAAAAACCTTCTAGATTGGTTCCATGGTCCAAGGCTTAAAACTCTTAGGTTGGACTGGACCGCTAAGGATGTGAACATTGGCGTTAGAAATGTCGGATTTACCGAAAGGAATTTTCCTAAATGGTTGCTCGACTTCCTTCGACACACACGTGGGTACATTTCCTCTAAACTCTACCTTCCTCATACCTACCCCACTAATGTAAATATGTGAACTGCCAATACGGTTATCGAGATGCAATGCATCTACAATTTGGGGGGGGAAATTAAAAATCTTCTGTTTGTTAAGTTATGAATTGAGTTGTTTCGGGTCGTTGAAGACAGTACTCTATCCAACTAATTGGTTTAGGTTGATCTCGGCGGTCTTGGGGGGTAAAATGTTCGCCTCAGGACCTCATGTTTGTGGGTTCAAACCCACCCGAGGTCGATGGATTTTTCTCGAGTAATAAGAAATCAGGTGACCTGGTGGTCTAGGGGTAAAGTGTCAGACTTCTAAGCTGGCGGCCGGGGTTCAATCCTCGGTTCCGGCATAGATTTATCTGATTACCGAACCCTTCCTTCCCCTCTGACAAGACATCTTGTGAATGTGGGGAATGCCAGGCCTCCACCGTGGTTCGGATTCACACGTTAAACTGTAGGTCCTCCATTTCATCTCACACCCACCCTACCATTACACATTAGCGTAAATGCATATAACCCGAACGGGTAGTAAGACGCAGTGCTAATAATAATAATAATAATAATAATAAAATCATTGTTGAAATGTCAGGAAGAAGTTTGTGCCGCGACGCAGCTATCTTCACTACTCTGACAAGTTCGGACTGACCGCGATGGTAGCCCGCAAGCGGGCGGGGCTACCCCCCCTTGGAGGGTTGGCATATAAAGATGATGGGGGCAATGCCCCAGAAGTACTTGCATCTATCGCTACAGAAGAGGTGGAACAATTACCGGAGGACATCTTTACCAAACCTGTAGACATTTCAAAAGGTGTGTGGATGTGTACATTTTTTCAGTTTTTAACTAAAACTTGCGGGGCACGTGATTAGATTGACGGGTGTACTTATGGCCGGGTCCAAACAAACAAAGATTAGAAACCGTTTACTTTTAATAATAGAAGTAGAAAAATTACCTATTTATCATTGAAGTGCAAAAAAAAAAAATGTACAGAAGTATATAGATCAGTGGTACGGGGATAAGAAAATGTGGCCAGACGGGGAGGAAATAATTTTCACTAATTATATGGATTTTTTTCTTTAGTTACTCTTTTACTGATTGTGGGATTGATTGAATATTTTCTTAGCCCTCGGCACCTAATATATGTTTTGTCAGAGGTGAAGGAAGGGTTTGGTAATCAGATAAATCTTTGCCGGGACCGAGGATTGAACCCCGGCCGCCAGCACAGAAAGTCTGACACCTTACCCCTAGACCGCCAGGTCACCTTCACTTTATAGAAATTCAAACATGAATACTGTCGTGTTTTTTCCAGTGACTACCCTCCCGCAACGCTTGTCTCAGCCCGACTTCCAGCCTCTACTGACACAAGGGCTGTTACCCGTACACAAACAGTTCTTGATCAAGCGCTCCCAGAGATGCCGCATGTGTGAGCACAACGTCAGCAAGCCAGAGTATAACCCAGCATCCACCAAATTCAAGATCCAGCTCTTTGCTTAGTTAGTAACATATAAAACATTTATTCTTGTAAGTTCTGTTCATTAAATCCTCAACTTATGCGGATTCTCACTAGCATGGTCGCGGTACTGCGAGTTAAGAATAGCAACCCCATGTATTGAGCAGCACCTTAAAACATATTAGAGAATGTTCCTAATAAGCTGATGCAATACTTTAACTAAAACGATTATTTTTGCTTTCACTATTTTTTATTGATAAAACCTGTTAAATTGTCAAAGCTTTGATTTTAAAAAAAAGTCAAAGTTCAAGTTGTTATTTTTAAGGGTTTGCCAAGTCCACTTTTTAAATTCGAAGTGAACTCGGAATTGAATATATGAAATATTCTTGAAGCTGAATCAAAGATCGAATATTTTTTGTTGGATGTATTATGCTTATAAAAATTATATTATTTTGTATATTTATTTAACTTTATGCCCTAAAATTACTTGGAAAATGTTTTGTTGTACAATATTGTTTCTAATTTATTTTAATTCTGATGCATAAAGTTACCACCACAACTTAATAATTTAACTACTTCTAATGTTTTCCATATGATTATTGTCTTGTACTTTACATAACAGTTCCAAATGTAAATAATCAACCACAAGTGGCACAGATTCATATTTGTCCTGGCTGGATTATTTTTTCGAAACTTCACACCTTCCTGGTAATAGACTATAACTCGGCCGACACATGCCTTAAGAATGAATATAAATGTTTCTTCATGTAACTGGTCAGGATCGAACACTGAAACCGTGAATGAAAGTCTGGTGATAAATTATTGGTTGATAGTATCGCTCCTATTTTTGATTGGTTATGTGGTTACTTCTTACAGCTACCACGTACCGGAGGTGCGACTGGTAACATGCGAGCCCTTGCGTCCCGGTGACGTATCCGAACTGATCATCAAGTTGAGCAACCCCACTCAACACCAGACCACGATACAGTTTGCTCCTCTGCCCTCCCCCGAGGAGGAGCTAGCAGAGTTGGACAAGGAGCTTGAGGAGAAAAAGAAGAAACGAGAAGCCGATAGGAAGGAAGGAGAGGTAGGAAAGGGTGGACTCGCACTATTTTAACACGGTGTCTACTCGACTTGACCAATGAAATTCCTGACTTTTCCCCTGATTTTGCCTGATCATTTCCTAAAATTCTCGACTAAAAAGTTTGTTAACATCCTTCTCTAACTCTCCCCTCTTTCCCCCCCATTTTTGTATCAATTTTTCTTTTTATGAATAGTAATAATTCTTAAAATCTAAATTAAAAAAAGAAATTAAAATTTGTATTAACATTGTTTACTAGGAATTATAAAATATATTACACAGCTACAAACAAAAAAAAGCTACAGTTTGAATAACATTATTATTTACTGATTTAATAATTATATTAGTTCATATTTTTTGAATAAAACATTTTCCCGGATTTTTACTGTAATCTACCAAATTCCCGACTTATTCCTGTTTTTCCCCGATCACTTCAAATTCCCGTTTTTGGTAGACACCCTGTATTAGTATGCAACCCCTGATTTTTTTCCCTCCTCAGATTAAGTTTGAGTATGTTTTCAAAAAGTTATTTGAATATATTTTTTATGAACTTTGAAATACTAACGGTGCTTTGTTAATTTGTAAAATCTTAAAAAGATTATCTTTATTTGTACGAGGACTTTAAGGACATTGTGTCGACTCGAAATCACAGACACCAGACATGCGCCGACTAGTTAATAGGTTGATGGAACTTCAAAGAGTGCTTAATATGATTTGTTTTGAAAGCTTCGCATACAACAGACAGGACTGCAGCTTGCAATTACAAAGCCATGTCTTACAAATATGAGGCCTTCAATAAAAATACACATTACATTTTGAGTGTAATTTTAATATGATCTATATATTTCACTTTATATCTAGTATTTTTAATAATTAAAATGTTCTACTTTATTCTTATAGTTGGTGGTGCTAATACTTACAATGTTTTCTAAGATTCAGGTTCCGGTAGAATGAAACCTAGATCGGGGGATTGGACGGTGATGATCAATTTTCTTTAAGAGACATCCATTACCTCTTTGTCCATTGGCAGCAGTGTAAAGTGTGAACTGTGTTCTTCTTTTACATTGTAAGGGCCATATTGTGTTCGTCCCCCTTTTATATGGTTCTATCCACCTTTCCTATACCTTCTTCCAAATATAATACAATTACCTCATAAAGCGAAAAGAAGTTTTTCTTATTGAGTTATAATATTCAGGTGACCTGGTGGTCTAGCGGTAAGGTGTCAGACTTCTATGCTGGCGGCCGGGGTTCAATCCTCGGTCCCGGCAAAGATTTATCTGATTACCAAACCCTTCCTTCACCTCTGACAAGATATCTTGTGAATGTGAGGAATGCCAGGCCTCCGCCGTGGTTCGGATTCCACGTTAAACTGTAGGTCCTTCTTTTCATCTCACAATCACCCTACCATTACACATTAGCGTAAGTGCGTATAACCTGAACGGGTAGTAAGACGCGGTGATAATAATAATAATAATTTAACTTTGTAGACTCAAAATATTAGCTTACAATGATGATATGTATCACTTAGGATTATTTTGTACCAGATTCTGTAACATTATTGGTTTCAGGCTAAGGTGACCTCACTTCAAGATGATATCTCTCTGGTCCTTCCTTCTTTGACCAGACAGTTATCCATCGCGGAAGATTCTCGACCGGTGAAGATTAATTTGACAGGCGACCTAAAACTCCCGACATGTTCTGTGGTTTTGCCGCCAAGAGACGACGCTGCGGAATATGACGATTCAGGAGATATTCATAACTTTCAGGATGATATAAAGTGAGTGCCTGCCACCAATCAACCAATAACAAGCAGCTAATGTCGGACATTTACGCTCAGTGGTGTGAGCTATACATATCGAACGTCCGTCGCCGATAGAGGGGTACCATGTGGTCAGCATGACGAGACCTCTGGGCATTAATCTCAGTTTACTAAACCAGAGCCACTACTTATTTATATTACCCGCCTCAGTGGCATAGTTAGCTAACGCGCTAGTCGTGTTGATCCCGACTGCTGAGGACGGGCGATCAAAATTTGAATCTCGGTCGGGTGAACTAAGTTTTTTTTTCCTAAATGGTTTTCAACCTTCCCTCCACGCAAATGCGGGTTCACTTCCTCTAATTCAACCTTTCCAAATTCCCAACCCATTAGAGTAATTAGTACTTAAAGCGTATAACCCGAACGGGTAGTAAGATGTGGTGCTTAATATTATTATTATTACATTTATATTTCCTCTTATGTTCCGAGATTCGGATTATAGAGATTCAGAGGTAAATTGTAGATTTGGTTTTGTCTCGACTCTAATCGTTGTTATTCTTGTTCCCAGAGTTGTGGTGTGGCGTAAAGCTAACAAGGCTGCCGTGAAACTGGCCGTCCAGCCACACGACACAATCTCTCACGACGGGGTGGATGTCCGTACAGGTTTCGTGTTGAAGTACAGTTACGTCAACACCATCACCACTCTCGAACAAAAGACCCCGCAAAGCGTAGAACTGCAGGCCCGTGTCTATCTCAATATCGGCAAAACTGTCGGATCCCAATAGCTACTTTACTCGCACAGTTTTATTTAAATACCGTTTATAATATAATAAAACATAATTCTTTGTTATTATTACTACTTTTATGAGGGTGTCAAGTGACTTGACAAACATAGAATTTGTTTGATTAAGAAAAGGTCTGGGAATTTTTTTAATCAAATTTCTTGGATTTCCGCTAAAAAAAATGCCTTTTTTTTTACCAAAATAGTCAAAATAACCTTTTTCTTCCAGTTACTACACGCACTGAATCTCTTTTAACGCAGTCGTCCCTGTAAAGTATACTAAAAAATGTCATTACTCAACAATATATGAGCTCAATGAAATATAATTTAGATCGCATTATCCAAGAGTCTTTAGATTTAGGCTGAAATCCTTTAAACCCTTCATGGGGCAACACAAATCAGAGTACTTTGTGTATCTAAAAATATTGTTATACTAATTTGTGATCTTAATAAAATAATATTTTAATATACTCCTATACGTAGTGGCTTTAAAAACATGTTGGTTGGTTGGTTACCTTGTTTAATTTATTAATTATCTATCAGTAAGGACATGCTAAATTCGCATCTGCGATTAAATGAATTTTTACACAAATTCTACTGTTTTCACATGAATAACATGAATTTAAGCTTTTTTTTCTTCTAAATAAACACAATTTCTTTGTAATTTGGCAAATACCACATCATGAAATATATTTTCCAGCATGGTAATACTGGTGATAGCACTATACCAGGGCTGCTGTTTATACGAATAGTATCTGTTTTTACTTACTTTATGTTTATAGGTATAAAATGGCTCACAGGAAAAATGAGTGTATTCAGGATATTAAAGCTCTTTTTTAAGATTACATTATATTTGGAAGAAGGTACAGGAAATATAATACAATTTGTAGCAATTATTGCTACAAGGCATCAAAAAAAACGGGATAGTCAACAAGAACAGCGCTTACCCAATTTCACCGGCCGGACGAGCATGCGGAAAAGGACGTCCACACACGATATCAACAGTAAAACAACTAAGCGCTGTGATCCTAGTGCAGCATTTCGCCGCTACGCGCCACCACTAGCCTCAGGAACAACGTGGACGCCGAGAACAGCGTAGAATAGCCGTGGCCTTGATAGAATGTTCTCAACGCATCTAATCCAGCGCACCCCCCCTTTTCATATGTGTTAATTCTGTGATCCCCACCTTGGTGTAATTCCTTCTCGAGTGTTCGATAGTTGCGCCATATAAGAGACTGTTCACCAAGATAGCAGCCACTCTTGGATTAGGCTCGGACATTGACGAAGCTTAGGCTTCAAATACAGACTCATATAATGTAAGGAGAAATTCTTGTTCGGCTTTAATTTAAATATTATTGTAATTTTCTAAATTCTCTTTTTGGCTCTACGTATATTTATTGTTATTTACCGTCTTAGATGAACATTCATTCCTTTTTACTAAATATTAAAATAACTTCGCTTATGTTACGACAAGTAGGACTTTACTTAAAATACAAAGTAATGTGGGGAAAGTTTTAATGCGAGTTTTTTTTTAATGTTAGTCAAATCTTGTTTATCAACGGGGATTCAGTTGTTTAACCTTAAGAGTATGTTTTCAAAACGTGTTGTCTTAATATCCATATTAAGAAGTTTATAATATTAGGCCTTCATTATTTAGTTGTTGGAATGCGGGACGTTAATAATTATTCTTGTATAGTTAACATTATGTATTTAACTTTGGAATTATTTTGCACAGTTATTGAACGTGGCAGAGATTAATAATATGTTTCTTTATGATAAAGTTAGGAATAAACCTTAAAGTTTAATGAAAGAATATCTAAGTTTATTTTGACTTTCTAAATATTGGAGGATTCCGTAATTTGTGTAGACGCCACGCGTAGGTTGATCTTTAATGGGGCGATTACGGAACTATTATACTGTTGTTACAATTTTGACTTGCACTAAGATAATTCGTTGCTAAAATTCTCATTTACGTTTGTTATATTGGAATACGCCATGTTTATAATGCTAGACATTAAAATTTAATACACGTATTTTTGAAAGTCTTGTTAAAAACAATAATAATATATTGTTATTATTCTGCTTTTACAGATATTGTATAAATAAGAAATATGAATATGCTTAGATGTTTTGCAGAAGCGATATGTTCTTTAATAAAAGGTTAAATGAAATAAAAGCAAAGTTTCGTTAAGACTTGAATTTTTTCACTAATATAATTATGCCATCTATCCTTAGGTTTTAGAATATATATATAATTTTGTTGCCCTTTTTTACTTAGCCTTCGTCCTCGTCGCATTTAAACTAAATTGGTCACTGAAGGAGAACAGTGGGATTACCCTCCTTCTAGGAGATGGGTTGTGTACTGTAATATGTTTCACAACAAAAAAACATAATATCGTTACACTTCGCACTTCTATTTTTCTAAATTTTTGGTAACATTAATTTTGTTTTATTTTGTATTGAATCCCTCTAATTCTAGAGCTTGGATTTACAAATTGCCTCATAAAGCGAAGAGAGGTTTTCCTTATTGAGTTAATCTTAGATTAGCATTAAAAATCACTACCTCTACTTTTACACATTAGGATATTTAGATACTCTCGATAGAGTGGTTCTTTGTTTACAGCCTTTAAAAGATTTCACGCTAGGTCCAAGCAAGGACATTAATAATTATATATACATATATATGGACCTTGCTACAGCTGTGTCGTGTTTGGAAAAATTATATCCTGTTAATTTTATTCCCTTCTTTTTTGATAGAAGTTTAGTCTTCTACGACGACATATTTCGGTGTCATTATTGTTTGGTCTAAACCTAAGTTGATAATCGATTATTTCTATATTACTAAGAGTGAAATGTTTTGTGTGTATTTATATTTGATTTTTCTCTGAATATGTTAATAAATAGTTAAATACATAATATGAACGAAAAATGTTGATAGTTTTATCCTAGTAGTTTTTTTTTAATGAATATTAATTCGACTCGTATTTATGTAAATAATAACATTGCTTTCAGCTTATAAAAATCATTGCTTTTGGAGAAAAATAACATCATTTTCCCCCTAAAAATAAAATCATTTTCCCCCTAAAAATAAAATCATTTTCCCCCTAAAAATAAAATCATTTTCCCCCTAAAAATAACATTTTCCCCCTAAAAATAAACTTATCTTTTGCATATCTCTGTCTATTAGTCTTATTATATTAAGCTAATTGTTTGTGTTGAAACTAATGGCTATTAATGGGGAAATCAATGACAAAGTTATTTATTTGTGTTTTGTTTTCAACTAATGCATAATAATATATACTAATTATCTTTTTTTTTTAAACTAGATACTGTAATAAATATCAGGCTTGGACCCCTACTGTATATAGATCATCGATTTAATCTGCTAATCGACCGACTATGCCACAATCTGATGTTTTGACAGTCGCCATATGAGCTGCTGATTGATTACACCAATCATTTAGCTGTATCATGATACACAGGATAGGCTTCGGTTGTCTGCCTGCCCGTGCCCATTCGCCGTGGTTGCCATTATACGGTACATGCCCAGCGATGGGCATCAAAGGAGGATTACATCATTGTGGAAAATTTTAAAAGCCGATTACAGAAAAGAAAGATAGTACCATGAAATAAACACAGCGCTAGTGCAGGGTAGTTGACAAATATAATTAAAAAGGGAGCATGGAACAATTTGAAAATAACGTAAAAAATTAAACTAATTGAAGAAATTATTTATTTCAATCTCGTTTGTAAAGCAAGATAATTTTATCATTGCCATCGGTTATAAAACCCAATATTCAAGAACTGAAAAAATAAAATAAAAACATTGCCAACTATGACGCTAATTTTCAGTGTTGGATGGAGCTTGGCGGGCAGGGGGAAATTTGATGGGGG
>CABFVX010006530.1:24959-39145 GCA_902151425.1 Timema shepardi
GTATCATATTAATTGGTGTCCATAGCAGACCAGTATCATATTAATTGGTGTCCATTGCAGACCAATAACTTATTAATTGATGTCCTTCGCAGGCCGCTATCATATTACTTGGTGTCCATAGCTGACCAGTATCATATTAATTGATGTCCATCGCAGGCTGGTATCATATTACTTGGTGTCCATAGCAGACCAGTATCATATTAATTGGTGTCCATTGCAGACCAATAACTTATTAATTGATGTCCTTCGCAGGCCGCTATCATATTACTTGGTGTCCATAGCAGACCAGTATCATATTAATTGGTGTCCATCGCAGACCAGTATCTTATTAATTGGCACCCAATCGCGGGGCAATATAATCCCATATCACCATAATTGTTGCCAAATCTCCTCGCTCTCAGTTATTTCTGAAGTTTTGTGCTAGGGTAAGAAGGAGCGACTTAAGCTCATATCCTTTCATTAACTAATAAAACTCATATCTATACACTTTTTTTTTATTCCTATTATTTATGCATTGACTATCAAACTTGCATAAGACACAATTAAGCTCTTATCCTTTAATTTGTCAATAATGTTCAGTGATTTAGCCTAGAACTGTATTTCATGGACATTATGAAAACATAAAAACACGACTTTAGGCCTTTGAATAACTTTTGTGCTAGCTTTGTACTACCAACTTTAGTGCTATGTTTGTATTACCATTTTGCGATTATTAATATTATTTAGTTTTTATTGTGGTTATTGTTTCAGCTTGGTAAAATTGTCAATAAATTAAATGAACAAATAAATGTTTTTATTTCAAATTTAATTTGTTACCGTCCATAACCTTGTTCATATTAAAAAGTAAAAAATAAATGAAAAAAAAACATCAAATAATTGGTAACTAAATTGTTGCCTCATTGCAATCAGACCAATCAAATTATGGTCTTAGGCATCCACATATGAGTCGAGTAGTTCCAAAACGTGTCTTCTTTTCCCAAAAAATCGAAAATTGAGATAGGTACACTACTGCAATCTATGATCAACTACGCATATCTTTTCATAAGTAATTTGTTACAAAAAGAGTCTTCTCGTTAAATTAATATAAGAAATATGGCTGTTGTTCCAAAATGTGTCTTATCCACCAAATGTTTGTTCCGTAACTTACCTTCTCCCTCCGTTTCCAAAATAAGTCTTCTCTCCATGAACGTTGCATCCAACACAACACAAATCCACTATTTTATGTTAATAATTCTTAAACTAAAGATTATATATAGTCGGTTTTTAATATGAGCAGAGAATAAATGGGCGGACTAAAGGGATTCACCCTTAAAATAGCTAAAATTCAAGGATGTTGACAACCTCCTAAAAAAAAACATTTTGGTGATTGTTGGAGAGACCGGGCACAGGCCAAAATAAATCAAATATTTCTTCTATAGAATCATATAGTTTTGTTTTCTGCAGATGCTAATGTCAACAGTTGTTGAATATCGGTCATGAGCATGGCGGCATTTGTTGACAAACTTTTTTCTTCATTTAAAAAGTTTGTCGCCAAATGCTGCCATAAAAACTGCAAAATTAATGCACTAAACTTGCTCTCACTAGCATTCCCCCCCTTCCCCTCCTCTCCAGTCATTTTTTTCTAATTTTGTATTTTAAATATTGAACATACAAATTGTTTTAATAGTAATTGACATTAAATTACTTTTTTAACTTTGTGTATGGATATTTTTAGTCTTTGGATAAAAAATTGTCACTAAAAACAAGTTTTTTGTATTGTTCCAAAACACGCTTTATCCTCCTTGGGTGTTTCCAAAACTTGCCTTCTCCAAGTTTAAAGCTTTTCAAATGCTTTATTTTACAACATAACTTAATGAGCTTTTATATGTGTGTATATATGACATATTTAATATAAGAACTTCAATGTAACATTAAATCCACTTCTCAGTATAAGATAAAACACATGAAAACGTTTTAAAAAATGGAGAAGACACGTTTTGGAACTAGACTCATATTTTAATTCTCTTTTTAAGTGCTCTCTCAATGCTCCAACCATAGGCGCCGACTTGTAATGTATCAACCAATAAAAATGCAGAGAGGATATAAATTAAATGCCAGTATGGAGACACATAATAATCCTCCGGTGACCTGGCGGTCTAGGGGTAAGGTGTCAGACTTCTATGCTGGCGTCCGGAGTTCAATCCTCGGTCCCGGCAAAGATTTATCCGATTACCGAACTCATCCTTCACCTCTGACAAGACATCTTGTAAATGTGTGGAGTGCCAGGCCTCCACCGTGGTTCGGATTCCATGTTAAACTGTAGGTCCTCCATTTCATCTCACTATCACCCTACCATTACACATTAGCGTAAGTGCGTATAAACCGAACGGGTAGTAAGACGCGGTGCTAATAATAATAATAATCCTCCTTTTATCTTTGTGTTTGTAATGCCTTGTGGTAGCCATGCTTGTTTGTTAAATGTGTTTTTTGTTTTAATGTTATTTCCTACATGATTGAAATAAAGGGGACACATTAAATTTTTCAGAGAAATAGGCCTACTATAGTATCCATGACAGAAATAAAATCTGAACTAAATAAAAATCGAATTTGATTTAATAGTACAGACAAAACTTAAATTTAGTAAATTCAAGTTTCAAAGGATACAATTTAATTCTTATTTTTTGAGAAAAGATGTTTAGTTTTCAAAATGGCATTAATAGTTTAAAAAGCTTTTTCCTTATATGATTTAAAATTTAACATAAAACTATTTGAATTTCAATGGGCAGCAATAAATTTTAAAAACATAGTTATTTTTAGAACTGCTTCTTACTACTCATTTAGGTTATATGCTTAACAATAATTACCTAATGGGTAAGAGATGAGGAAGGTTGAGTTTAGAGGATGTTTAGTGTTTGTGGGAAAACATTTAGGAAAGACCACCCCCAGTTCACCAGACAAATTCAAACCTCGATCTCCCTAGCAGTCTAGCTCAACATGAAACTAGCATGTTAGCCAACTATGCCACCGAGGTGGGTTCTAGTCTATTGAAAGACCAACGCCGTAAGGTAAGATTCCCTCTGCACGACTCACGACGCCAGATGTGGGATACATTGTTTCCCTTGATGTGTCTCGATCAGTCATGGGTAATTTTGTGTGTAGTACAGATTGTTCCTCAGTTATCAGTTTTTTTTCCCTCGCGTTTTATTTAATGTTCAGTGTTATTAGCCTGGACTGATACTAAGTCAGATTAATTGATAGCTTCTTACATGTTCCTCTCGGTACAATGGCGATGTTATAATAAATTGAGGGGTTCTTTGCCACCTCTTCTATGGAAAAACCTTGCAACATTTTCAAAACCAGCCCAATCAAAGAAAAAGCTAGAATACAACTCTACTAAAAAACACGTTTGCTCTCGCAGCAGTGTGGATGTGCACTTTGGTCACTAGTCGCAGTCAACTCGAAGGAACTGGCCACAACAAACTATGGAAAGCAGTCTGGTCGCCAGTCGCAGTCAACTCGAAGGAACTGGCCACAACAAATTATGGAAAGCAGTTTGGTCGCTAGTCGCAGTCAACTCGAAGGAACTGGCCACAACAAACTAATGGAAAGCAGTCTGGTCGCAAGTCGCAGTCAACTCGAAGGAACTGGCCACAACAAACTAATGGAAAGCAGTCTGGTCGCCAGTCGCGGTCAACTCAAAGGAACTTGCCACAACAAACTATGGAAATCAGTCTGGTCGCTGGTTGCAGACACGCTGACGGAATTCTATCTTTAGATCTTGCGGCCACTGAAGCAAGTATCAATATTGTGTGAAAGGTGGTGAAGAACAAAAATTAATTAATAGCTCAGCGAATATGCACTTTTATTGACACAATACATAGTTTATGTATGCAAATAATATAAACAATGATCCACACTGACACATCTTAAAGCCTGCGACCTCGTCTACCCCCCTTCCTGCGTGTGGAGTCCGACGGGATGGGTGTGACATCCTCAATACGACCGATCTTCATGCTGGAACGGGCTAAAGCACGCAGCGCCGACTGAGCACCGGGTCCGGGCGTCTTGGTCTTGTTACCGCCCGTTGCCCGTAGCTTAATGTGCAACGCTGTGATACCCAGGGATTTGCACTTCTCTGCTACATCCTGCAAACACACGATACACAATTTAAATGAAAAAACAACTGTAATCCTTGTTTTACTTTGATTTTTTGCCTGAGAAAAAAAAGATTTAAACCTCTGACACCTTTTGCTAAGTCGATAGCGTGTTTGTCTACTGAGCTAACAGTCCCGGGTTCGTTCGATTCCTGGCATGGCCGAAAAATGTATCATTGCTGAAATGTGGGGTTTACCTTATTAGTGATGAATTAACGGTTGGGAACGGGATGTTGTTCCTGTCATAGTCTTAAGTTAGATCGTAAGGCATATGAAGCTACGACAGGTCCAGCAAGCCGGTAGTAAAAATATATGACTTGTATAAAAAACCGACCCAGGCTGCAATGGATGTAAAGAAAAATAATTCTAGACTTTACAAATTATTGATAGCTGTATATAAAAATTCTTAAGTAATTGAAATTGCATGTTGTATTAACAGCTTGATTTATCAGATAAAAACATATTACAAGCAATTTTTCAATCAAATTTTATAAGCGATTTTAGTCATTAAGTTAGACAAATAAAATAAGCACAATATATTTTTTCAAGTATAATTTTTTTTTTAACAAAATAGATCAAAACTTTGATAATATGTAATCTTTTTGATTATTTGCTTCGAACTTGGCACCATGGCTGTAGAAACGAAATCTTTCGTTTAAGATTATTTTACTACTGCCTGACTCAAAGACTCCTCCATCAATGAAAAATGTACACTAGTTAGGAGCTAATAAAAAAAATTGTGTTAAAATAATTTGACTATACCAACTATATTACTAATTAATATTCATTAAGATTTTGAAATACTAAAATGGTAACACAAGGCACTTCACCCCACCACGTGACTCGACGGGCTTTTATTTTGAAGCCGAAGCCGGTAGATACCGTGCTTACTCCGCAGTCCTGTTTGGCACACCTCTACTATAAAATAGTTGGTGTTTAAAATGTCAAGTACTAGCAAAGCACTAACCTGAGCAGCCAACATGGCGGCGTAAGGTGAAGCTTCATCTCTGTCCGCCTTAACTTTCATCCCTCCAGTTACTCGAGCAATCGTTTCTCTAAAACACAGAACGCGCACCGAAATATAAGACTTTGTTTCTTTAGTCTTATATTGATTAAATACATAAGTTTATCACTTGTGTTAGGTATACATTTTATTATCAGGGATTGGTATTTCTGCAAAACGTGATTGTGAGTACTTTTTTAAATCTGTGATGATACAATATATAAAATATGTTGTAGCCTAAAGTAGCCCCATGGCTTCTTTGGTGCTGACTGACAGCTCACAGCTGACTTTTGACCGGCAGAAGTGACAGTCTGTTAAAAACATGTTTTTGCAGATCATATGGTTTGGCGTAGGGATACATAATTTGGTCTGGTAACTTTTCAAAGCCGTCAGCTGTCAGTCAGCAACCAAAAAAGCCTTGGGGCTACTGTATCATTAATACACACAGCAATAAAAACCACCATTTCAATAAACTAGTGTTATAAAAATATGGTATATAATCCTAGAATTGAAACGAGATAACATATGAACCTAATGTGTGTCACACATAACGAACAAAACTATGAACCTTATTTCAATAGTTAAAGAGGTAGTTTAGTGTATAAAAAGTTATTTTGGCACACAACAATAATTAATATATTTAGGTTACATTGAAAACTTCCCCAAATTAACTTTTTTTTTTTTTAAATGAATTTTATAAAAGGAATGGAGTAGAACCAAGACCATATAATATTAATAAAGATCCAAATGGAATAACTTTTTTTTTCACAATAAAAACACTAGCAAATCGAACTAATTATCATAATAGACACAATAAAGAAATTAACTAACATGTTTCTATGAGCTTTTTAAACAATAATTAAGTTACCTTAAATTATCTACTCAACATCTTTTAAAAAAAGTCTGGATCTCCCTCCGTTTCACACGTTTTAGGAAGTGTTTTGGTAGTTTAAGAAACCCTGTAAATGTTAAGCTGAAATGGATACTTATGTGTGACAATCAAGTTCTTGTTTGATGCAATATTTTTTAATATTAACTTTTCATAATTTGAGAAAAAAAAATAAAAAAATCCTGCCTTCTGCTCACACTAGAGACACTATATTTAGGAAATTTTGTTTCGGCAAAAAAAGTTCCCTAAATGTTCGATATTTTTCTCACCGTCACCAAAGTCGACCTAACATTCCTACAAGGTGTAGGCCTACTAATCCCTGTGCAAGAAATAAAGAGTGACATTCTTAACAGTTTGTAATTGAGCCTAACAAATCCTTAATAAATAAAAACATACGGTCAATTGAAATTTTATTATTTCTTATAATTACTTACCTTCCTGATAAATCTGTAACGTGTACAAATGTATCATTGAAACTTGCAAAAATATGGGCAACACCGAAAACTATTTCTCCTTCTCGAACTTGGGGGCCCAGTGAAACTTGAACTTGTTCTTGCTGTACTTTCCCCTTCCTAGGAGCCATTTTTCTTGTTTACTGAAAATACAAATAACCTCAATTTTAAATATCAAAATAAGTTTGAACGAATTTATATATAATATTAGTATAATTAATGTGTTACTAAATTACGATGAAAATTATTATTAAGATAAAATAAACATAAATAGTCAACATGGGGTTGGCAAAAACATTTTGAAAATCCACATTCATCCTACAAATTAGACAGATTGGAAAGATATTGAGATGTTTTAGTACAGATGTAAAGTTTTGAGAATTTCAATAAATTAATTCTATTCGAAATCATTAAAATTATACCTATATGAATAAATATTTTAATAACCTCCACGTTTATAAAATAACCAACATAAAAGATAAACTTATAAAAGAAGAACGATAGTAGCAATGTTGCCAATACAAAATTTTTAGGATTCCATTAAAGTAATTTAATCTCTAAACTGTGTTATTCTATAAAATACAGCGGCACCTACCTAATATTTTAAAGTTTAATTTCAATAATTAAGCCAAATATTATAATAATATCATCAATACCTATAAAATAACATTAATACTTATTGTACAATATTACAGCTGTTTTCCTCAAAAAGTATGTTTGTATTTTCTGTAAGGTGCTTCAAATGTCCATTTGTTCGAAAATCAATGTACATAAATGGTATTCGAAAAACAAACATAATATATACTTCTAAGAAAATTCATCCTTACCTACCCCTCTAACCATCGCACTAGTACTACTATTAAAAACGAGCTTCGCTACCCGGCAAATATTGGAATTAAGTGGCGTGAGGTTAGAGACAGTGGGTAAAGAATGGTGGTAAAAGGCAGATATTATATTACTCCAAAATATAATAAAGTTTTGGGCGTGGGTACACTTCGGATGCTCTCACATGAGAGAGATACGGATCTTTCCCTACGGTACCTCTTGCTAAGGGTAGAGTAGGTATCTACGACGGGTGGGCGGGAGAGGGAAAAACGTCTACCTACGTGTATATCATGTACCTTTGTAATTTATTACAAAATAACTTAAGCAACGTTTTAAGTTTGTAATAGTTATCACCAAATGTTATAGTACTAAAACAAAAACCATTTAACATTTTAAACACCTTACCCTAATGGAGGATGATGACGATAACGATGATCATGATGATGAACAAGAAACTATTCTAAAAATAAATATTACTAGACATAATGTATTACAACAAGAGATTATTAAAAAAAGATCTAAACTATATTTCTTGATGTTATCAAAATAGCATTGATAGTATATATAATCATGGGCAACACTCCCTACAGGGGAAACTAACCCCCTCTTGTCTGTGGCAAAATTTAACAATATTATTACAATCAACCTGCTCTCGACGCATCACATACTGCTCCGAATTCGTGTTAATAAAATGTTTATTATGGTGACCGTGCAAGAAGTTGGTCACCAGTTCTGAATAGATATGTAGTAGGCATGTAAGTCATCCAACACGATTTTGAATATCTAGTGTTTTGAATTTAAAATATACCTATATTAAAACTTAGCGCTACGTCTAATTACCCATTCAGGCTATACGCCTAAGTACTAATTACGCTAATGAGCTAGGAATTGGTAAGGTTGAATTTAGAGGAAGTGAATCCACATTTGCGTGGAAGAAGAGTGTAAAACAATTTAGGAAAAACCACCCCCAGTCTACCCGAGCTAGATTAGAACCTCAATCTCCTCTTCCTCGGCAGTCTAGCTCAACAAGAAACGAGCGTGTTATCTAACTACGCCAGCAAGGCGGGTTTTTGAATTTTAAAAACCCCACCAAGTTTGAAAGGAACGTGGTCATAAGTAGCCCCACTATGAATTCTTTGGACGGTGGCAGCTGTGTCGAGTTTTACTAATAATTTCCTACCTTGGCCTTGAGAACAGTTTCGTCCAATCTAGTCTGGTGGGATAAAAGTCCATTAGGATTGTCTCAGTCCACGACTTTTCACAGAGTCCGACATTCATAAAGTATGATTTAAGGTCCATAAATTCTTTCAAGATAGATAGCTGTTGTATTCAAACAGTCACAACGTGTAAATAAGATTAAATTGTTCTTATATTAATGAATAACTAATCTAATAGTAAATAATCTAATAATAAAATGTATACAATTATTTATGATAAAATATAGCTCATAAAAAAAAAGAGATTTAAGTCTTACCTACAGCATATTGATAGTTTTCTTTATTAATAAAAATTGACCTAGCCTCTTTGTTTTACAAGATCATAAAGTCTTTAAAAATTAAAAATACTTTACTTACGGGTTCACTCAGAATACAGCGTTTACTAATCTTTGAAGTTTAAAACATGAAACTAACATAATTATGTGTTACCTATAGGCCTACATTTAAATCATAATTATTTGATTGTTATTTAGATATGATTTTATTATCATCATGAATATTACTTCCCAATAACTCAGTAAAAATATAATATTTCCCGTTCGTTTTCACTCTTATAATATGCAATAAATTTAAATCCAAATAAACCGAATAGATATTAAGAATAATAAAAAAAGTAGTATGTCTGGTCTATATTCTTTACACTTACATAATGGCCAGTGTATGATCTTAGTTACCAGAATTCACATGGAAATATTTAACAACATTAACGTAAAATAACCATGTAGTTGGCAGATTTTATTTAAAATGAGATATTTAAAAATCAATTATTAACAATATACAAATTCTTTCCAAAATATATAACTTTTATTCGTATGTTGAAATGAAAATATATATATTATTAGGGTCATTAAATTTTACAGGAACGTCAAATTTGGAGCTGGTTAAAATTAGTTTTATGTGTGATCTTGTTGTTTCATTAAATATATTTAATATTAGTATAGTAATATCTTTATCCCACAATATTTTTTAGTAGCATAACTAAATGGACTTCATTTGCTTTTAGATCTATTACTATGAGTTTTTGTTTTGCTTAGCTAGACGAGCGCCATCCGCCATATTTGTTATTGTCTTTGGTGGGGTAGAATAGGCCACAAAAGTATTGGGTACTGGGACTGGGAGCATAGAAAAGACAGGGAGTTGATAGCTGCTGTGTGGGAGGCTGAATTATGTTTTTAGAAGTGTATTGAGTGTGCATATTCTTCGTCGGATATTTGGGAACTGTATTAGTGTGTGTAATATCGAAATGTGTTTTGTGTTGTGAACGAGACTTTGTTAGTGAGGGTTAGTCAAGGGGGAAAATAGTAAAGGTTTGTGGCCTTTTCATTCGCGACCGCGAGTGACCCGTCTACTCTGGGTCAAGGTAGATGTCTGTATTTGTTTTGAAAAGGAGAATTATTTACTAATCATCCTGGCGAGAAGTCCGGGTGTGGGGGATGACCCCGGGGCAATGTTGGAATGGGAAGATGCGGATAGGTTTTCGTTTGAAGATTCCGATAGATTCGAAGAGGATTCTTTGTGCAGTTGGAGCAGCGAACCAGAATCTTTGTGTAATAATTGGAGAGGATGGAAACGTCCAACTCTAGGTTCGGGTACTTTTGGCACATCAAAGCGTTCCGTCGAAGGTAAGGAATCAACTAATTTAAAGCTTAGTGTTTAATTTCCAGTCTTCCCACTTCAATTTTAATGGTGCCACTTAACTTACATTTTCATTGTTTAGTAAAATCCTTTGTTTGAAGCAATTGTTTTTATGAGCCTGTTTCTCGTAGCTATACAAAATGGAACACAATGATCATTTTAGTTTTCGATAGTGATTATAATATTCTAATTTCAATAATATTTCAGTTCATCTACATTGTATTGATACATTATAGACCTATTTTATTACTTTCAAATAAAAAAACCTTTAATATCACGGTCTGTACTTTCACTAATATAATATACTACACAATTATTTTCGAAGGCGAGTGTTTAATATTCTAATTTAACACATTAAATTATATAACTAATAAAAATGTTTTATTTATGCTGCACACTATAAGGTATTTTATTGTTAAGGGTCCACATGAAAGACAGTATCTCTCAAGCATAGCTCCCACACATTACTAAGGGATTTTTTTAAAGCATGATAACTATTAGCAAACTATTTTTTCGTGATGTAATTTATTTTATAAAATTGGTGTTTGATTTAATCATACTGCATAATTGTTGAGCACTGTAGGTTGCCTACCTTGTGTTTGGATTAATATCAGGGTTAGCACCAGTGGGTTTTAACAACAATGTAGGACCAATTAAAAACACTTGTCACAAATTAAAGAATGCCTTGAGTTTCAATTAAAACTAATTTGTAGGCCCTATGGCCCTGCCTGATTGAATTTTGTTCTATTTTGCACCTTTTCGTTGTAATTTTAAAATATATTTTGTCTAATTGCATTAAATACTTAACATGACATTCTCTTAACCATTTATATTTTTCTTACATTTTCTGTTTCCTTAACTAAGTTATAACAAAACATTTAGGGTAACATGTGAAATATGATTGGGAGGCCTACTTATGTAATTATTTTTCTTGATTTAAATTCATTCTCTTCATGTACACTTCTTCTAAATATAATCTTCAACATCTCAAACTTATTGTGTAATTAGTTCATATGCATATAACCTAATTACATTGTAGGTAGTAATACACAGTGCTAAAAAATACTAATAAAATCCTTTCCATTCTTCAACTCTGACAATATGTGTATTAATCACAACTTCTGAATGTGGGGAATGCTAGGCCTCCACCGTGGTTCGGATCCCACGTTAAACTGTAGGTCCTTCATTTCATCTCACAATCACCCTACACATTACACATTAGCGTAAGTGCGTGTAACCCGAATGGGTAGTAAGATGCGTGCTAATAATAATAATCTTGCATTTACCATCAACTGGAAAACACTCTTAAATGTAATTATAAATGTAATAATTAATGCTAAAAGCCATGTTTTTATACATAACTGTTGAGTTCTCCTCATACCTTTGTTAACTTTTCTTCCCCAACCAACTTGGTCCGTATAAAGCCACAAAGATCAAACTACTGATATGCCAAGTTTTAAAAATTAAATCGATTAATGCTTTGACAACTTATCCTGAGACATATCCACCACAAACAGACAAATTCAAATCGGTGGAGCTAAAATGGAGTATTCACTTCACTCATTCACTAAATCAAACCACAAGATTATGTTTTTGTTTGTTACATACAAAAACAAAAATTTCCTGCTCCAATTTGATTTTCCCGGTTTCCCAAGCAAGCATTGGGCCCACCACATTATGGGGCCCTGTGCGGCAGGACCTTTTGCGCAACCCTAAGGGTGGCCCCAGTATAAATGCTACATAAAATTCCTTTAAAGTAGTTTTAAGTAGAGATTTACGGTACGAAGCTACAATTTCTATTGGCCGCAGAGCTTGGTAATTAGTGTGAACAAAATAAAAATGACATGGGAAAGTTAACTTCCTAAGGACTCAAAGGTAAAATGATGTTGGTTTGGGAAAACTTAAAAAAAACCTACTCTTTAAAATACCACCATGGGTTACAATCTAATATAAATGAATTTGTTCTATTTCATTACCTTAGATGTAAACACTATCACTAACTACTACCTAATTTGGTGATTTGTGTGGACTGTCTTACCCTCGCGATTGACTGGATTGATGAAGGGGGAGAAAGGGGTTTGAATCCTGATTGGGTGTTCGGAAAGGTGTTATTCCTAAATGGTTTCCTGCTTTCCGCACAAATATGGGTATATTTCCTTTTAATTATACCTTTCTTATTCCTTCACCTTTATTCTAAATATATGTGAATATACTGCACAAGTGCATAAGAATAAATAAAAGATGACATTAACTACTAACTCTTAAGTTAAAAATTTTAAAAATCACCCGGGTTTGATTTAAATGCAATATTTATTAATACTTATCTTTTTTATTAGGCTGGGCCTCTACCATACTTATATCTATAGTCATAGTCATATTGTGTGCAGCGCTGTGGTGTCATTACACCAAACCTTCAACTCCTCTATTTTTATACTGTTCGACTAAGACTCCTTCAAAAATGACTAAAGTATATTAATTGTTAATAACAAATTGACTATATTAAAACTATTCAATACAGATGACTTCATGGGAAGCTTCTTTGACATTGTGACTTTATATTTAAATACATTTTTTTATTCATTACAAATATTGGTTTTAAAAATGAAAATAGAGTAGTTTTAAAATGTATTATAAGTCTTTATAATCAGGAGTCGGTAAATTTTTACCGACTCAGACGCCACCTTAAATTGCTTCCGACTCCACAGCCCTGAATGTTTGTGCAGTTCATATTACTACGCGTCTGGGTTGTCCACATATCTACACTTATGTGGTCCTGACGAGGAAGTTAGTATTTAGAGGAAATGTATCTTTATTTGCTGTAGGGAGTTGGTAACAATTTAGGAAAAATCGCCTCACTACACCTTGCCTGGGTTTCAAACCCAACCCCCTCATCACCATTAAACCAGACAAGACAAGACTGACACATCTGTGTGGCCACCTCTGTGGTCTAGTCCCTGGCTACAGATCCAGAGCTCCCGGGTTCGAACCCCGACACTTTCCAAAATTTATCTTTGAAGCAGTGGACCTATAACGGGGTCAAACTCAGCCTCGTGAGGACAAATGAGGAGCTACTTGAATAAAGGAGTAGTAACTCCGGTCTAGAAAACTGAGACAAACAGCCGGAAGGGCTCATTGCGCTAACCAAATGATACCCTCGCCAATGGTGGTAAGCCGCTCGGTCAGTTTAGCGAGTTCTTTTTAAAAATTAAGATAGTAAATAAGAAGCTATAGTTTTAAAGGGAATATACTTGTGTGCTGATTTGTGTGGAGAGAGGGTGGGAAACCAGCCGAGCATTACACCCAGAAACAAACTAGACGAGCTTACCAGTTGGTCCACTCGCCCACTTATGTGTTTTTTTTAAACTAAAATACAACCAAGAATTGAGTAACTGGAATAAGTTCCCACCAAACATCTATTAAATATATATCTCGTGCCAATTAACGTCAAATTAATATTTCCTATTTGACTTTGAATTGTTGTGAAGATTTCAACAATTATTTTCTTGAAGCGCTGCATCTCACTACGTGTTTGGGTTCTACGCTTATACTCTCTGAAAGGTCTTTTTTCCTACCAATATCCTACTATATAGTAGATTTATGGTAGGGAAAAAGACCTTTCAGAAGTCAATTCCTACGGTGAATGGAATATATGTACTAATTGCGCTAATAGTTTTGACGGACGAGGAAGGTTATATTTATATTAAGTGTACTCACATTTGCTTGGGGAGAGAGTGGAAAACCATTTTGAAAAAAACACACTCGGTACATCCAACCGAGATTCAAACCTCGATCTCCCCGTCATCGGCAATATAGTCTACTGCGAGAGTAGCGCCTTAGACCATGCAGCCACCGGAGCGGATTTCAGCCGTTAGTTTGCTACTTTTTAACCATTTTATTTAATTTAATATATTATTGGGTGACCTGGCGGTCTAGGGTTAAGGTGTCAGACTGTGCTGGCGGCCGGGGTTCAATCCTCGGTCCCGGCACAGATTTATCTGATTACCAAACCCTTCCTTCACCTCTGACAAGACA
>CABFVX010006531.1:0-25196 GCA_902151425.1 Timema shepardi
ATGAAACGTTGACATCCATAAACATGTTGGGTTCGATTTTTTTTACGGTTGCAATACTTGAACTTTAGTATTCGAAAATATATAATAGATATAACATATATATATATATATTTATATATAGATATAACATATATATATATATATTTATATATAGATATAACATATATATATATATATAACATATATATATAGATATAATATATATATATATGGATTAACTTGAAAATAACCGTTTTTATAAGAATATGTTTCAAATAAAATATTTGTATTACTAACAGACCTACATATTTGCAATGAAAAATAATTTATTATCTCAAATAGTTTCGGATATGTGATAAAAAGTGAGAGTTTATGCATCAGACCGGAACCCTTAAAGTAATTTTGTCGAAAAAAATGAGAGCAGCCACTTAGTTCATAATATTGATCAATGATTAGAAATGAGGTTTAATCAAAATCTTTGGAGATGATTTAGAGAAAATCAAATTTTTCTCTTTTTACCCATCAGTAAACTACCCTTAATTTTAGGGTCAGCTATCCAATTACAAAAATACTCGGGGCAACCCTATGGAATCCTAGATATCAAGTTTTAGCCCGATCAGTAAAATAGTTTAGGCTCTTGTCGGAGGTACAGACAGACAGACAGACGGAGATTCAAAAACAACTCTTTCGGATTCGAGGGGGTCATGAAACATCGAAAATAATCAAAATATCGAGCTCGACTTTTTTGATGATAAAAATAATTTCTTTACCTGTAAGATAGCGAGAAAGTGAAAATTGCTACAAATTAGATATGAAACTACTATTTTTACGTTTATTTATGTTTCTTACTTTCATGCTATCTTAGAGGTAGAGAAAGTATTGTTATCGTCACAAAAATCAATCTCGAGATTTTAATGAATGTGGACATTTCATAGCCCTCCGAATCCAAAAATGTTATTTTTGAATTTCCGTCTGTTTGTTTGTCTGCCTGTACCTCGGACTAGAGCCTAAACTATTTTACCGATTGGACTAAAACTTGGTATCAAGGGTTTTCATAGGTTTACCCCGAGAAATTTGGGGAATTGTATACCTAATACAAAAAAATAAGGGTAGTTTACTGAAGTGCAAAAAGAGAAAAATGTTAATTTCTCAAAATCGGCTCTAACGATTTTGATTAAATATCATATATAATCATGTGTAAATATTTCATACAACACGGATACTCTCAGTGTTTCGGCAAAATGACTTGAAGTGTTCAAGTCTGATGCATAAATTATCATTTTTTATCATATCTCCATAACTCTTTGAGATATGAAATTACTTATCATTACATATATGTAGGGCTATTTATAAAACACATCTTTTATTTGAAACATATTTTTATAACACCAATTACTTTCAAACCATACGCATATATATACACACACACACACACACACACACACACACACACACACACATTAACTTTTAGAACATTAAAGGTAAAGTCTTTCGACCGTAAAAAAAAATCTAACCTGAAATGTTGATGGATGTCGACGTCTCATGACCCCCCTAACCCTAAAAAGTGGTCTTTTCAATGCCGTCTGTCCATGTGTCTGTTTAGCTCTAAAATTAAGAGTAGATTAATAAAAAGCGAAAAGAGAAAAAAGCGATTTTCTCAAAATCGGCTTTAACAATTTTGATTAAAATTCGTATCTAGGCATTGATTGAGATTATAAATAAAACCTATATTTTCATTTTCTCATGAAAAGGTCTAATAAGGTACTTTACAGAAGCGGAAATTTCCGTACCTCGCAACTATTGGAGATACTAAATAACGTGCCATAGAAAAATTGTAGTACTATTTAAAATAAATCTTTTAATTACAATATATTTTTTATAAAACCAACAGTTTCTGAGATACTGGCAAATATATTAATATAATTTTGTGAGCTTTGGTTGTAAAAAGATACTACTTAAGTTTTAACGCAATAATTCTCCAATGCCATAGAGTAATTAAATATAAGTAAGTCCCTCAAAAAGTTTATGTTATTATTCCTTAAACCTCTTAGGAGATATGTTTGTACAACAATGATCTATATCCTTCATTTTAGACTCAATAGTCAATATTAACATTTTTTATTGGTCAAAATTTACAAATGAGGATTTTATTAGCAATGCGATGACCTGAAGATGTACAATACCTAATAAAATTTTACCTGGAAGTCAAAATTTTAATGCAAAGTGTTGACCCTTAGGAGCCCCATGTCGATTATTTTTATTGGTATGCCAGGCCTCCACCGTGGTTCGGATTCCACGTTAAACTGTAGGTCCTTCATTTCATCTCACAATCACCCTACCATTACACATTAGCGTAAGTGCGTATAACCCGAACGGGTAGTAAGACGCGGTGCTAATAATAATAATAATTTTTATTGGTCCAAGCATACAAATGAGGACATTCATCATTTAAAAATAAAATTTAAAACCACGACTCAAAAAATGTTTTACGTAAGTAAAGTTCAATACATTCTCGGGTTTGCTAGTGTATATTATTTCGCTTCACATATATTACGAGTTTTGGGTAAATATCTCCATTTTTAAACAATGGAGTGAGAAAGTCCGTGCGGAGTTCCGTACGATTTATTTTTGTATGTTTGGGGATCTAAGACGACGTCATCAGCCAGCAATACTTTTTTTTTTCAAAATAAATAAAATATTTCTTGATTATAACCATTTAATTTAATTGTCTTCAACTTAAACTCTGTGTACTGAAGTAATATTTTATTTAGTTTGACCAAAAAAAGTTTTTATATACAAAAATGCAAAAACATTGATATTTTCTCACGTTCCCTACATCCTTATCTTAATTATAGCATTAGTACCTGGTTATACAAATTAAGTTTTCTTAACTCATATCATTATACATTTAGAGCTACACACATTTATAAATAAATTATTAGTTTTGCAATCATGGTTTACAAGTATATCAATTTTGGATCAACTTATTGATTAGTTAAACCGGCCAGAACACCCAGTCGACCCTCTCTGTCACCGGCAACCAGACTAGATCCTATCAACTACCCAGTCCACGTGCTCACACATGTGGGTGGGTATTTTCCTCACTCAATCCACACTACGTAGTAAATGATACTCGCGAAAACGTTTTTGGCTACCATAGCTAAATGTTTCGTAGATTACTCAATGGAAGCCCCAAAATATAGATTTAAAAATATAAATGGCGTGGAGATCAAGGTTAGCCCCCCTTTTGGGTGTAATGAAGGTTGTTTTTCATAAATAGTTTTCCATTCTCCCTCCACGAAGATTCGGCTACACTTTATATTAAAAAGCCTTCCTCAACCATAAAACATTATCGTAGTTTAATACATATGCTAATAGCCCAAACGGGCAGTAAGACGTGGAGACCAAATAAGAGAAACAAATACCATCAATCAATATTCCCAGAGGCAATCATCTTAACCAGGGCTTCGATATAGTTTGATGACCCCTATTATACAAGTTTACTATCAAACAATAAAACATGTTATTTACCAAGGCAGCCACATTTTTATAAACTTGTAAAATACATGTTCTTCTTCCCTGTAAATTAACACAATATGTGAATATACTTGGCATTTATAAACTTTCTGGCACTTTGGCAATATTGTTTTTACTGAAGTGTACTATGAGAGATGGAATCTAGGACACCTGCACAAACTGTTGCTTTCAACCTTGTGGGTGACCTCGGCTTACGTTAGCTAATAATGTGGACAACATGTATTCCTGCGCGAAACTGCATCATCGTATTCATCCAGCTCCAACATAATTATTATCGTTCTGCCTTAGTGAAGGTGAGGACATCATAGCACCATTTCCTCCTACCATTGAAATTGAACAAAAAACTTTCAATGGCAAGTTTTCTTTAATAATTTAACATTTAAAAGTGTTAAGATTGAAGACTCACCATCCCTTCGGAAGAGGAAACTAAACTTAGGATATATTCCATTTTGGAAAATATTATACAACAACAGTGGTTTTAAATTACAAAAATTTCAAATAAATATTTTATTTATTTTTGGTTAATGCTGGTGTAGTTTTATAGAATTCACTAATGGTCGGTACATAAGATGAGCTTAAGAAAACCTTTATTATTAAATGTGTATGGATTACGTAATGATTAGTCAAGTAGGAGCTAAAGAACTCATTCTTCTCTTAGAGAGATGGAATGAGTGAGGGTAAAATTATAGTAAAAATATACCCAGATTTGAGTTGAGGTAGAGTGGGAAGCTATTTAGGGGAAAATACTCACTACACCTGGATGGGATTTGAACCACGTCACCTGCACCAGAGTAGACCAGTTTGACGTTTAGACTGCGTGCCCACCGATGTAACGATTGAAAGTTAATTACTTATGAAGATACGAGTAGGCTTCAAAGGTTGTAGAACTGATACATTTCCATTTATACCAATTTCCATGAGCAAAATAATGTAACCTACATTCATGGACGCATGGCGTAGCTTTTACAATAGACTAGTTGGCCGATGATGTTAATCTAGGGGCTTAAATCTCGGTCGGGGGCATTTAGGGTGGCTTTCCACTTCCCCTCCAAGCTAATGTGGATGCACTTGTACTACATTCAACATTCCTCCTCCCTGCCCTAATAGTGTAAATATTCGGCTAATCCTTGAGTGTGGTAAGACGTGGTGCACAGATAAAACACGATAGCTTACAAAAGAACCTTGTTATTCCGAACTAATCGGGACCGATTTAGCAAACATTTGGTTTAAAGTGGAGGAATACGGGAAGACAACATTTTCACACATTTTAAATTACTGTTGAATGAGTTTTATAACATGTTCGTTAAATTAATTGACGTATATTACGTAAATACACTGTAGCGTACTGTAGTGTTTCATTTACAGTATATATATATATATATATATATATATTTACAGTAGGCTACTTTAATTATTTTTCTTTACCGGAAAACATATTACGTTGACTAAAAGCTAGCATTTATTCCGGTTTATTACAATACTAATTTAACTTTGAGTTTATTATCAATAAATATATTTAATTTTCGTATATAACAGTTGTGCTACGGGACCCTTTGTCTCAAATGTTCATCACTTGGTTGGGCCACGATCATTGATCGGGAGGGGGGGGGGGNTTGTACAGTGGTTACGAAACATCTCACTTCTACCAGCGCTAGTAAGAGCTAGTAGCTTGTTCTCGCTTGTACAGTGGTTACGAAACATCTCACTTCTACCAGCGCTAGTAAGAGCTAGTAGCTTGTTCTCGCTTGTACAGTGGTTACGAAACATCTCACTTCTACCAGCGCTAGTAAGAGCTAGTAGCTTGTTCTCGCTTGTACAGTGGTTACGAAACATCTCACTTCTACCAGCGCTAGTAAGAGCTAGTAGCTTGTTCTCGCTTGTACAGTGGTTACGAAACATCTCACTTCTACCAGCGCTAGTAAGAGCTAGTAGCTTGTTCTCGCTTGTACAGTGGTTACGAAACATCTCACTTCTACCAGCGCTAGTAAGAGCTAGTAGCTTGTTCTCGCTTGTACAGTGGTTACGAAACATCTCACTTCTACCAGCGCTAGTAAGAGCTAGTAGCTTGTTCTCGCTTGTACAGTGGTTACGAAACATCTCACTTCTACCAGCGCTAGTAAGAGCTAGTAGCTTGTTCTCGCTTGTACAGTGCTTATGAATTTGAGCGCGTTCTCAGCTGCTCAGTATCACACGACCTTTTTCGTAAGTGCACATATAATGGAATTAGTCTATGAGTGAAAGTATATTTGTATATGGAAGTAGTTATTTTAAATCTAGATACCTTCGACAACGGGGCCATTCAGTGCATCCAATTTATGAAAAGATACGTTAACTGGGGGAATTCCACCATTTGCATAAACTGCTTGGAGAAAACGAAAAAAGATGTTTTGATTACTATAGGATATTATATCTTGAATAAGATAGAAGAGCGTCGTTTTTGCACTTCACTTATTAGTTTCTCACAACCCATCTTCACTAATCTGCTGACAAGCTCCAACTAGCGCGATAAAATACATGAAGAACGATTCAGTCGCTGATATGGAAAACTGTAAGTGCCAGCTAGCGCTAGCTGGCACGTGTAAAAGTTAGAAACTCTTCCACACAAATTTAAAACTGTAGACATCGAAACAATCGCTTGATAGTGTTTGCTATTGCTTGCTGGCGCTTGTAGTTCCGTAACAGCGGCGGTAGTTGGTCCACGATCACTGGCCAGCAGGATCATCGTCATAGCTTAGTTGGACCACGATCACTGGCCAGCAGGATCATCGTCATAGCTTAGTTGCACCACGATCACTGGCCAGCAGGATGTTCGTCATAGCTTAGTTGGACCACGATCACTGGCCAGCAGGATCATCGTCATAGCTTAGTTGGACCACGATCACTGGCCAGCAGGATCATCGTCATAGCTTAGTCGGACCACGATCACTGGCCAGGGGGGCTTTAACAGATAATAGACCCGTGGGTAGACCAGAATTTGGCCACACCAATCTTTCCGCCTTATATTGTGTCATTTGCTGTTTTTAGCTCATCTTAAGAAAACATTTACGACCATCCTAAATGGAGCCTCACAGCCGCTGGGACGAGTAGTACACCAGTACGCCTTGTTTAACATTCCCAAGAAGTAACTTGGGGCCCAACTGCAATGTGTAAAATTAACGCTAACCTTTAAACGCAGGGGAACTCGTGGTCAAATTGTAATATGTGAACAACGATACCCTTTTAAACCCAATAACACCAATTATAGGTAGCCCAACTGTAACACGCCCGTCATTTTACTGAGTTTGCTCTTTCCTGTCATCTCCATTTTACAAAAGTTGTGTTTGCGTTATCCGGAACTTTGGACTACCGGGGTTCTGTGTTACGGTATTTTACTGTATTTAAATTATTTCTCGGATTATAAGGGGTTTTAATTGACAGGAAACAAAATTTTTCTATTACTCCTCTTAGTACACAGAATACTTTAAACACATTCACTAGATAGTTCTTATCGTGTAAAACTAGCTTTACACAATAATATATCCAAGTGCTTGGGAATATAATTATTATTCTACGGGAGGCCAGCTAGAGAGTTATTATTATTATAATCAGCACCGCGTCTTACTACACGTTTGGGTTATACGCACTTACACTTATGTGTAATGGTAGGGTGATTGTGAGATGAAATGGAGGACCTACAGTTTAACGTGGAATCCGAACCACGGTGGAGGCCTGGCATTCCTCACATTCACAAGCTAAAAAGTTGACATAGTGTTTAAAAAAAAGACCAAAGATATTGTTACTAACTTTGGTTTTATTTTACTTATTCATTGGCTAAATAAGAGAGTTCCAGTTCCAATAAACAAAACTTATCTAAAAATTATCTTTACATGGCAATGTATTTGAATAGCAATAAAAATATGAATATTAGAAAAACTTACTATCTGTGTAAAATATAAATCTAGTCCTTCTTTAACTCAACAAATAATCATGGAGTCAAATAAAGAACAAACGAAATCCCCACGTAATTATAAAATGTTTCAGGCAATTACTATTTAACTTGCATAAAGTGTGAATAAATTCACCTATCCTCGCAATAATGGTTTCTTAGATATCATTCGAATAGCAATAAAAATAATTCAACTTATAAGAGTAACTGTCTGGAATATAAATATAACTAGCACATTATTTTATGAATAAATGTAATATAACCCCCCCTTTTTTATTAAATAAAAGTCAGGTTGATCACAAGGGTGGTTTTTTAATTCCAACAAAAACAATACTCGAAGAGAGAGAGAGACAGGCCCAGCGTTAGGCGCTGATATCAATACAATATGGCCATAATAAACAATCCTGAAATAAATGATTTGGGGCACGACCCCAAGCTCTAAGATGGCCGGCAAGGGACCCACAATATTAACACACATTTAAATTGACCTTCGTACAAATATGTCGTGAATAATGATAATAATAGAAGATTGAAACAATAACCTGCTGACTAAAAACAATAATAAGATATAGACTAGTCACCATCGGCGATCCTCCAATAACTAACGTAGATGACAAAGTGCCCTAGAAAAAGGTTTATCAATACAGCCATTATAAGGCCCAAAAAATAAAACCAATATCCATTATTAAAGAGGACATATAAAATCGAGTAACCTAACTGCTTACAAAACTAACAAACTAGGAGCGCGGGATCGCGGCCCCAGATTTGACCAACCAAGTTCAGATCTATAGAAATTTAATTCCCCAACAATGACAAGTAATACAATCATTCAACATGATTCTACTAAAGTACCCAAAGGGTACAATTTAACAAATATCCCGTATATCAAAATGGCGGTGTTGCACGTTTCAAATACCCCGTGAAGAGGATACGATGCGTTAGCCAATACAATAATTTATTTAAGTCCAACTGCGCTACCATGATCTCTACTAAAAGTTCCGCAGCCTCAATTTAGAATAAACAAAGTTAAATCTTAAGCAGATATCGCCGAAACAGTAATTTAGAATCCATCATAAGCCAAACAGAATTTTGATATAAATAAACTAAATCTAATTTGACACAAAGTGTCTCACCTAGAGAATGGGGAGAAATGCGTGTCATGNGGGTATAATTCAAATCGCGCGCCGTTCAACCGACCGTTGATACCACAACACTGTTGTCGCCGCGCACGAATCTGCGCATGTCGATCGTCTCTTGCTTCTCTTTGGGCGAGACACATCTAGAGGCGGACGTCGAGCCACGGTCCCTCCGCTCAGTTGGAAACAAGTCAAGCTGTGATGAGTACGTAGTGTGGATCCTTGTTGTAGACCAGCCAAATGGAGACTGAATCAATGAGCCAAAACAATCCTTTTCCTTTCATGTTGTAACGAGGTTAGAGTAATAAATAAAACGAATAGCTTTAACAACTTAAAAGTGAGAGCCAGAATACGATCTTGTATAAGATGATTTAGACCTAGATTATTAAAATAATTTAATTAGTGTACATTTATGAAACGGTTTTTAGAAATATCCTCATAAGTAAAAATACTGGTAAAATAAGAAGTCAAACATAAAATAACTAATATAAAAAACATGTTTTCCAAATATACACCTTATATTTCTATTATCTTATACTAAAGAGTTTTTTTTTCTTTACGCACACGATTGGTATTGGGTGGAAAACAGTGGCGTAGCTAGAGTTTGTGCCACCCGGGGAGGTCCCTGAGCTTACCACCCATTTCAATATACAACATCCTTCAACAAAAAGTCAAAACGAGGTATAGGGGGGGAAAAAAGACACCATGTTTATTTTTGAATTGAAACATTTAATTTCAACACTGTACAATGTTATTTCTCTTTCTTTTCTGTTAGCTAAATAGTCGATTATATTGTTGAAGTATATTTATCCTATCAGCTGCTTTTCTATAAAAATGTAATGAAATATTTCTTAACCGCAAAGTATTCATTGTAAATCTTAAATAATTCTTGATCAATTTTAATTTAGAAAAACTCAGTTACACTAACAGCAAATGCGAGAAAAATTAGTGGCATCGTTACAATATTTGGAACTGATTGTTGAAATCTGATAGTAATTTCTAGGTTCATTCTGTCCAGCAAGTAAAACATTTTTCTCCTCAACCCAGTTTCGTATGCCAATTCAACTTCTCGTGATTCTTCACCAGCCATCAGCTTTTTCTTTCTACATCGACGTTGACTCTCCATGACTATCCCAAGATCATCACACATTTCTTGGCATCTGCTATTGAATTGTTAACTAGTTCTTCCCTATTTTCAGTCAAAATCTTTTTAAAGCCTTGAGTTTTATATAACATTGTTGTATGTTTAATCCAGTTGCTTGGAAGCAGGCCTGTGTGTTGTTAATTCCTAGAAGGACAGATTCCCACAGCATAGAAAGGACGAGCAGAATGCCGGCATATGACCTGGTAACTTTATTGTCTTCACCAGTTAACTGTTCTAAAGCACGCCACTGTTAGCAAGTAGCCTATTTGTAAGATCAATACTAAATTCTACTGAAATCCAATGGTTTTTTTTTTAAAAACTATGTTTATGGATTAGTAAAGATGGAAGGGGGATGGAGAGAAAGTGTAAAGGGGCAAAGGGGTAGTTAGCAAATTGATACAAAATTCTAAACTAAAATCTAGTTTTTAAAACAACACAATACATGTAATTTAATGAATTTCGTAAGACCTTGCTTCTTTATAGATTCGTATACAATCAAAAGTTCATATGAAGAACCTTATTCGAGATCTTGATAATCTATTAGATCTACTTTCATATATTCATATATTAAGTCATGTTTACATAAGTTGTAAATTTATCACTACCTATTAAAATAATAATAATAGTAATAATATTATAGAATGTGATCATTGTTGACAGCAAAAAAAAAGATTGCATTTTATAAAAGTGTATTCCAACCAAAATCCTACTTTTGTCTCCTCAGGTGGTACGAAAGAACATATAACGAATGCTGAGTGAACCGACAGTGTGGTCAAAAACACACCAAGTCAATTTTTCACGGTTTTAATGTAAGAACATTTTGAATACTATCACCTCGTTACTTAGGAATGTAATAAAATGGTGTATTCCAATCCACTAAAAGTACAATAAACAAATGTTTCAACATGGCATGTATTCCAAACTGAACAAGTTTTACATTTAGATCTGCGAAGCCAACCTAAGTCACTGCGCATGAGCCGTACCCATGTTGGTCTGTAACTAAGTGTAATTTGGAATACCATACAAATTTTATTTTTATTAATAATATTAATAGCTCTTTGGTTAAAATGAACGATGCTATTAGTATAGTGATACTCTATTTTGTAGAGAGTACAGTCAGCCTGACCATGAGACCAGTGGATGACGGGAAAGTACGAGAAACAAACACTTGTGGCAAAATATTATACACCAATTGGCCAAGAACAGTGAAGTAATGGATGTAATGCACTGGGTTTGGATAGCTCTGCTTTTGATAACCTCTTTGACCAAATACATACATTTAAAACAAAAGTTGAACAAGATAATTTTTAAATTAAATACATGTAGCCTAGTGATCCCAAAACAAGAAGACCAAGAAATGAGAATCCAAGATCCCGGAGTGCTGCGTTTTACCTTGTTTGCAAGGCTAAAGGCCCTATTGTTCGTGTTTGTGCAAAATCCTTCTCATATATTACTCAGGTTGGCTACACTAGACTTAATGCCGTATGCAGATACTTTAAAGTTTATGGGGAATCTAGACCAGGACATAAAGGTTGTTCCAGAAAAACTGAAACTGACCTCAAAATCTCTGAATCGATGGTTGATTTTATTTCCCAACTTAAGTGCCACGAGAACTACTATAGGCACGATTAAAGCGTAAGAGGCTACCTTCCTCCCGAATTAAATGTTAAGAAGCTATGGCCTATGTTGAAAAGTTAAATGAATTATTATGGACATAAAGCGAGTTCTTTCTCAAAAACTTTTAATCTCTTTCAGCTTAGATTAAACTTGTCTTTTGTTGATTCACAAAGTGGCAGTTGTTCTTTCTGTGAAGATATGAAAAGTTTTATAAAAAGTGCGACTGCTGTTCATAAAAAACTTGAAATGATGACCAAATATAGATTACCCCAGCTTAGAGCCAAGAAGTTCTATGAACCGATGAACAACCAAGAAGAGATATACAACTTGAATTTCGTCATACATGAGGGTGATCACTGCAAAGAAAATGTTCATATAAGTTACTTGGACTGAAAATCAGTCTGCAAGGGGCTCTAACGAGGTTTGTTCGGCACTCACGGGCTTTCTGTCGGCATTGGAATCAAGATATTCAGATATTCCAAATAAGCCTCACCCACTGAGACTATTTTCTGATGCAAGTTCCAGCCAGAACAAGAACCATACGATAGTTGGCAGCTTGTTGTGATATGTAGTAAACAATAAACTATTTACTAATATTGAACACATACTTCCTATGTGAGGTCACAGCTTTATGCCTCTGGACAGAGTTTTTGGTAGAATGTAGAAAATATTTAGGGAGTTGGAAGTAATAAAAGCCCCGAAGAATACCATAATATATACCAGCAACACAGAACTGTGAAAGTGTTGGGTTGCAACTGGAATGTAAGAGACTAAAAAATATCTTGTAAAAAGGTTTTAAAATCTAAAACTCCTTTCAAGCTTCAAGAACAAAAAGATATTCTGTAATTTAAAAATAAACACAATGTAGGAGCGAAATATACCTACACTTGTCAAGAGTCCTATTTTAACATCTCGAAGAAAAGTGATATATTTAGTGGAAGCTACAGATACATTAACACAAGATGAAGCAAGACAGTTCTATGAGTAGGTATCGCGGTACCCACAAGGAGTCACTGACAATGTGACCATTTCTTTGGACGAACAAGAGCCTTTTGTGTAACAAAACTGCCATGTATAGCTTTTAATGAATAAAAATAAAAATAATATTATATAATAATAATACATTTCTCTTATATCATATTATTTTTAATTTTATAAGTTACTACAAGTAACTTCATATCAATACAAAATATATTGTCTTTGAACATTACTGACTGATATCTACAAAAACACACGCAACAATAATTTTGAATTTCAAAAAATGCACTCTACTCTTTTATTTATAAGGTATATCTCCTATGTTTTTTTGTTTTTATTACTTATACCTAAGATTATTTCAAATAAATACCAAGAAATGTCTCTTTTTAGGTCTTATTAATAATAATATTTAGCACCGCGTCTTACTACCCGTTTGGGTTATACGCTTTAAGTACTAATTACTCTAATGGACTAGGAATTGGGAAGGTTGAATTAGAGGAGGTGAACCCGCATTTGCGTGGAGGGAGAGTGGAAAACCATTTAGGAAAAACCACCCCCAGTTCACCCAACCGAGATTCGAACCTTGATCTCCCCGTCCTCAGCAGTCGAGCTCAACACGACAAGCGCGTTAGCCAACTACGCCACCGAGGCGGGTTCTAGGTATTATTGCTTGATGCATAATTTGATTAATTTTTATTACAAACAACACTAAGTCATGACTTAGTCTTGTTTGAAATACAAAATCTTATTTTTTTTTGTCATATATAAACAAAATATTATAGTTATCTACATTAATCAGACAACAATGTGTTCATGTCAAGTGCACTAATTTTTAGAATACAGTTTTGGGCATTTACCCGGAAAATTTCCATTTGAATTAGTGTGTTTTGGAATCCCCCTCATTATTATCTCTCTTATGGGGACAGGAACTACCTTCTAGCTAATGAACCATATTATTTCATTTTTGGGATTTTCAAAAGTATTTTCTAATGGATTGTTTGAGGATTCAAATAAAATCATTATAGAGTTTTAAGATGTGTTTAAATATATACATAATTATTAGGCCTATATGTTTTTCTTATCGCGTCTTAGTAGCCGTTCGTGTTGTACGCATGCAGTAATTAATTATGATAATATAATAGTAATAATGATAGTAGATATTAAGAGGAAATGGACCAGCATTTAAGTGAAGGAAGAGTGGGTAACCATTTAGGAAAAACACCCTCGCCCATTTCGATACACCCGACCGGAATTAGAACTCCAATAGTCCCATCACTGGCGATCCAGTCTAACACGAGACTGACGCAGTAAGCAATGTGACCACCAATAATGTTTACATATTCTCATTATCACATTATATTGTTTTAAATCAAGTTTTTGTCACTGCGTCTCACCACCTGTTCGGGCTATACGTTTCTGAACTATAAATTAATCGTATATATTTAGTATGAGGAAGTTATATTTGAGAGAAAGTGCACTCTCATTGTCATGAAGGGTGAGTGGAAAGCCACTTAAAAAAAACTCCCTCACCATGCCTGACCGTGATTCAAACTCTAATTTACCTAATTCCGGCAATCCAACCTAACGTGAGCTTGACACCTTGGACAATTCGATCACTGAGGCTTATTTCAGGGTGTTATGTTCTTACCCATACTGCTGAGCACGTGGATTAAATATCAAGTTCATGTAGTCTGGTTTACTGATGATGGCAAGGTAAAGGTTTAAATAATGGTTTAAATAATAGTTTTCCACTCTCCTTCCACGCACTTACGAATGAATACCTTTCCTCTGAACTCTATCTTATTCATCCCCTCCACATTAGCGTAATTAAAATGCAAATAAGCCGGAGGGGTAGTGAGATGCGGGAAAAATAAAAGTGTGTTCAATATAATTCACCCTCCGCTCCCTCTACTTATTCTGAATACAGCGTTTTTTTTTTAGCACCGCGTATTGCTACCCGTTTGATTTATACGCCAACAGCGCTGTGTATTTTGGCAAGTTTGTTACTGTTTAGTTCTTGGTTACTTGGTTCGGTAATCGCCCACACTGACACATTTCACTTCTGACAAGTTTGACAACAGAACTGTATTGTTACAAAAATAAACTTGGTTAGGGAACTTTGAATGGCTGGGAGCTACTACCCCCTCCCCCTTTCCTCCTACTACAAAACTACCATCGTGAAAGAGCTTCAAAATCTGTCAGCAGGTTTCAGTGAGATAACGGAGTAAAAATAAAATCTGGTGGTGGGGAGTTACATAGATCCTTCCTCCTTCAGGGGGGTTCGTCCCCTTTTGAAGCTTCTAACTTTGAACACAGGGGTCACTCGGTTTAAAAAATAAATAAATGGGGAAATTCCTCAAAGATAAAACTAATACAGTTGTCAATATAAAGTGAATCTGACGTGTGACGATTATTCTACCACTGCAACAGCCTCAACGATACTACATACATTATTTACCTAGCCAAGGAAATATGAAAGTTTCGTAATATAAATAATATATACATTATTTGAATGCTATTTAAATAGCCTTACTTTCCTTTTTGTTGAACATATTTTTAAAGTATTTTGAATTTAGCTAAGATTATGTTTGGATTTAATGCAAAATAAAAATTGCTATTCAACATTCAATTCGGAGTCGATTTCAAATATTTTCACCACAAATTACTCAAATCATATTAAATTCGTAACTTTTATATATCAAATATTCGTTTCAAATTAGAATTTAAAATTTCCCTAAGAATATTCGATTTGGAAAGGATTAGAGCTACATTCCAATTTTCTGCGAAAACAGTTAAAAGAACACCAAAAAAATAGTTTGTGATCAATATTGATAATGTTTTATTATACGTTGTGTGATTTAACAATTTATTAGAATATTACTCATCTATGACTGATCATCGTAATTAAAATAGTTCATCTCCTAATCTTCGCCGTTCATTATAATTATAGTTGTCTTCCTTTTAAAATGAGACTGTACTAAGTTGTAGTTCTGATTCGATTTGAAATTGAAAATCTATTGTTCATACGAGCTTATTTATTATTTTTAGTTTGCAGTTAGTATTGCATATTGTAAAGTAAAAGGGAAACATGCCAGGTAATACAAATGTTAGATACACTTGAACATTCTTCATTTCTTACATGTTATTACACTCAATCGATAAACGAAACAATATAGAAAGGAACAAAGAAACAGTCCAAGTATTTGTTAAATGAACTTGATCTAGTAAAGGTTTCTTGATTTGAGAAGACCATGTACCTGAAAAAATCTTCTTTTGGAGATTGAACTGGTAACATAAACTAGTTATCTATTTTTAGGAATTAGAGGGGGCTAGGAACCCATTATTCTCGCCTTTATTCATTTGCATTGAAATAAACTAAATATAACTTTTTGTTGTCGTACTTCAATTTATTGATTAAATATGTCAGCGTTCCATGAGAACACACTTTTTTAAAACATTAACAACACAATTATCAGCAAATCGATATATACAATGGATTAAATGTAAATACCTGAATACAAGCTTTATAGTTGCGCCACTGCCTGCCTTAGCATCAACATAACATTAAAATAACTTTGTTGAATAGCATAGTTTGAGTCAAAGTTTTTAGGGTGTATTCTTGTGCCTAGAAGTGTTATCATCATAAAACAAGGGCGACTGTACGTTTACAACCACTACAAGGTGACCCAAAACATTGTGATTCTATCATTGTTGACTGTATTACCAAGTTACACCGTGCAACTATTGTATACTTTATTTGTATGGAATCCACGTTTAATCAGTACTGGCTATGTCAACATTAAACTAACATGGTTATTGCTTACTGAACACCAACACATTTTATGGGGTGATATCATTCTCTATTAGACACATACCCACTATTTATTATTGTTATTTTATATTTTTTAACACTTGCATGATTTATTTTTTACACTCAAAATTAAAATTAAAATCGACGGAATTGAATATCAAAAAGACGAATACGTATGGATGAATGTTTTGGTCCGTAACAGAATTCGAATAGATTAATTAAATCAACATTCTGCTGTTTTATATTACTACTTGTTTCATTCTATCTTTGTTTCCACTACATTATCACCATTGTATCTATTCTGCTGTTTTATATTACACATCCAAGAGAGAAGGAGAGAAGAGGGATATTTTGAGGGCTTAAATTCTCTTCCTAAGGTGTTATAATGTACTTCCACTCAATGGCTAGGATAGTATCAAATTGAAGTGTTATATAATTCGTAGCATCTAAAAAACAAAATTATTATTCAAACAAATTTAGTTTGATTCAACAAATATTTAATGTTTTCATTGTTTTTTGCGATATTTTGTTTGCGGACTTGAGCACGACCTCCAAGGTAGGACCTCCCTCCTCCTTTCCAGCCCAACAATTTGTGAGTGCAAGCAGAAAGAGTGCGAGTGTAATATTTACTACAACATGGCACCAAGTGAAGCGCGAGCAATAAAATATCGAGTGAGACGGAAAAGTTTCCTTTGTCAAGATCCCGTTACATAACAGTTCCGAGAGAGTAGGCTAGCCAGGTCACGGCTACGGGGAACTACTTTTATATGTGTCGTTTGATGGCTGTAACAACCGACATAGTTATATATTCACACACAACGCTACATAAATATTACGTGCTGCTTAACTCAATCAACAATTTATGAACCTGTGTTAGTGGCCTCTTGACAATATTGCTAGACATTTGGGCTGGTTTCATAGTGTATGTGAAACTGAATCTGGCCCATTCCAGTCTGGTCTATACTCCATTCACGGTAGGAATTTACCTCTGAAAGGTCTTTTTTCTTTCCAATATCCTACTATATAAAATATTTCTGGTAGGGAAAAAGGCCTTTCAGAAAACAACTCCTATGGTGAACGGACTCTATAAGTAGCTGTCGTCTTGTATTAAGGAGTACTTAGTCTGACTATGAAGATTGCCCTTAATGATAGTGTGGGATCAACTTGATACATTACATAGCCACCAATCAGAAAAACATTCTCTTTTACGGGGGATGGGTTCAAAACCAGGAGAATGGTTGTGGTAACTGTCCAATAATTAAGCTATATTTTGAGCCGTGTGCTAATATGATCAGTAGGTTCATAAACTACACGTTACATATCCAGCATAAAAAATAAACAACCTGGGTAATACCAAGTCAGGTAGGGTAAAACTCTGTACTAATGTTGAACCCAAAATGTGTGAGTATTTATATGTTATCAAGTTAGGACCCACACAGATTTTAATTCTAAGCAATCTACTTATTTTTCGCTGCAGGCTACCATCGTGGTCGTGTGGTTAGAAAAGTTGACCACAGTCTCGGAAAACACTGGACTCAAACTAGGCCCAGTTTTTAGCAGTCGTGAATTTTGAACTGCGCCACCGGCTGGAGGCTTATTCTCACATTGCAGTAGTTTGTACAGGATTGAAAGGTGTAAAGAGAAGCATATAACCTCGAAAAGAATCAATAACAACCTTGAGATATTATTTTGCAACCCAATTATAAATTGACTTTATTGGTTTCAAGGAAGTTGGATAAATTCTTCTTACCATTTTCCCTATTATCATATCTGTGACATTTCACATTAAACGTAATTTAAAACTATATTAATTACTTATAGCCACAAGGTTTTAATATACCTCCATCTTGACCTAAGACATATTTAAATGAGCAGACCACTTACCCCCTTTGGTGGCCACATGGTATAAGGCGTTACTCTAGAATCAGACTATACCGACGATGATGGGAAAATTGAGGCTTGAATCTCGTTTGAGTGTACTGAGGGTAGTTGTTCAATATGGTTTTGCACTTTCTCTCAACGCAAATACCGGTACATTTTCTAAAAATATAGCCTTCCTAATCACTAAAACCATTAGCGTAATTAGTTTATGAGCGTTTAACGTGAAATACCGCACTCAAAAACAAATCAATTAATTTTTAAAAGGATCACAAAGTAATTTATTTCAAGATAATGCACGATTGTCTTAGCTCCTGTGATATTTCAGAATTGTCATTCCCATTTCCATCCACGTTGGTATGGCCCTAAAATCAGGTCATGAGAAGGAAATTCTGTCGCATTTGAGGTTGGATTGAAAACTGAGTCAAATGCAATAGATTGCACGGAGTCACCTCTGTGGTCTCGGAGTCAAGCACTCACCTCAGGACCTGCACCTCTGTGGTCTGGAGTCAAGCACTCCCCTCAGGACCCGAACATCTGTGGTCTGGAGTCAAGCACTCCCCTCAGGACCTGCACCTCTGTGGTCTGGAGTCAAGCACTCCCCTCAGGACCTGCACCTCTGTGGTCTGGAGTCAAGCACTCCCCTCAGGACCTGCACCTCTGTGGTCTGGAGTCAAGCACTCCCCTCAGGACCTGCACCTCTGTGGTCTGGAGTCAAGCACTCCCCTCAGGACCTGCACCTCTGTGGTCTGGAGTCAAGCACTCCCCTCAGGACCTGCACCTCTGTGGTCTGGAGTCAAGCACTCCCCTCAGGACCTGCACCTCTGTGGTCTGGAGTCAAGCACTCCCCTCAGGACCTGCACCTCTGTGGTCTGGAGTCAAGCACTCCCCTCAGGACCTGCACCTCTGTGGTCTGGAGTCAAGCACTCCCCTCAGGACCTGCACCTCTGTGGTCTGGAGTCAAGCACTCCCCTCAGGACCTGCACCTCTGTGGTCTGGAGTCAAGCACTCCCCTCAGGACCTGCACCTCTGTGGTCTGGAGTCAAGCACTCCCCTCAGGACCTGCACCTCTGTGGTCTGGAGTCAAGCACTCCCCTCAGGACCTGCACCTCTGTGGTCTGGAGTCAAGCACTCCCCTCAGGACCTGCACCTCTGTGGTCTGGAGTCAAGCACTCCCCTCAGGACCTGCACCTCTGTGGTCTGGAGTCAAGCACTCCCCTCAGGACCTGCACCTCTGTGGTCTGGAGTCAAGCACTCCCCTCAGGACCTGCACCTCTGTGGTCTGGAGTCAAGCACTCCCCTCAGGACCTGCACCTCTGTGGTCTGGAGTCAAGCACTCCCCTCAGGACCTGCACCTCTGTGGTCTGGAGTCAAGCACTCCCCTCAGGACCTGCACCTCTGTGGTCTGGAGTCAAGCACTCCCCTCAGGACCTGCACCTCTGTGGTCTGGAGTCAAGCACTCCCCTCAGGACCTGCACCTCTGTGGTCTGGAGTCAAGCACTCCCCTCAGGACCTGCACCTCTGTGGTCTGGAGTCAAGCACTCCCCTCAGGACCTGCACCTCTGTGGTCTGGAGTCAAGCACTCCCCTCAGGACCTGCACCTCTGTGGTCTGGAGTCAAGCACTCCCCTCAGGACCTGCACCTCTGTGGTCTGGAGTCAAGCACTCCCCTCAGGACCTGCACCTCTGTGGTCTGGAGTCAAGCACTCCCCTCAGGACCTGCACCTCTGTGGTCTGGAGTCAAGCACTCCCCTCAGGACCTGCACCTCTGTGGTCTGGAGTCAAGCACTCCCCTCAGGACCTGCACCTCTGTGGTCTGGAGTCAAGCACTCCCCTCAGGACCTGCACCTCTGTGGTCTGGAGTCAAGCACTCCCCTCAGGACCTGCACCTCTGTGGTCTGGAGTCAAGCACTCCCCTCAGGACCTGCACCTCTGTGGTCTGGAGTCAAGCACTCCCCTCAGGACCTGCACCTCTGTGGTCTGGAGTCAAGCACTCCCCTCAGGACCTGCACCTCTGTGGTCTGGAGTCAAGCACTCCCCTCAGGACCTGCACCTCTGTGGTCTGGAGTCAAGCACTCCCCTCAGGACCTGCACCTCTGTGGTCTGGAGTCAAGCACTCCCCTCAGGACCTGCACCTCTGTGGTCTGGAGTCAAGCACTCCCCTCAGGACCTGCACCTCTGTGGTCTGGAGTCAAGCACTCCCCTCAGGACCTGCACCTCTGTGGTCTGGAGTCAAGCACTCCCCTCAGGACCTGCACCTCTGTGGTCTGGAGTCAAGCACTCCCCTCAGGACCTGCACCTCTGTGGTCTGGAGTCAAGCACTCCCCTCAGGACCTGCACCTCTGTGGTCTGGAGTCAAGCACTCCCCTCAGGATCTGCACCTCTGTGGTATGGAGTCAAGCACTCCCCTCAGGACCTGCACCTCTGTGGTCTGGAGTCAAGCACTCCCCTCAGGACCTGCACTTCTGTGGTCTCGGAGTCAAGCACTCGCCTCAAGACCTGCACCTCTGTGGTCTCGGAGTCAAGCACTCACCTCAGGACCCGAACATCTGTGGTCTCGGAGTCAAGCACTCCCCTCAGGACCCGAACATCTGTGGTCTGGAGTCAAGCACTCCCCTCAGGACCTGCACCTCTGTGGTCTGGAGATCAAGCACTCCCCTCAGGACCAGCACCTCTGTGGTCTGGAGTCAAGCACTCGTCTCAGGACCTGAAGATTGTTTGTTACTTATCACCCCGTCTTACAACCCGTTCGGGTTAGACACTTATGTACTAATTACGCTTATGGTTTTAGAGACTAGGAAGATTATATTAATAAGAAGTTCACCCGCATTCGCTTGAAGGGAGAATGAAAAACAAGTTCGGGAAAACCAACTTTGGTACATCCGACCGAGATTCGAGCCTCGATCTCCATCAGCAGTCTAGACTACTGCATTAGACCACACGGCCATCAAAGCGGGTGACCTGATGTTCTTGGATGTTTCTGGCTCGATTTATTACCGTTGCACAACTTCCTTCGGAGGGGAAGTAAAGCCGTCGGTCCTATGTCTATTGTAGCATGTAAAAGAACCCTGGAAGGTGTGGGAAAATAAATTTACCGGGGAAATTGATAGGACCTTTCACTCATTGAAATTCTCAGTGGTTTATGTAATCCTGTCGGTTCAGGAAATGCACGTTAAATACCTCAAATAAATGAAAGGAAATAATACAATGTAACATTTAATTCCAGTGTTCATCTGTTTGTAATTGTGTGGGCCACCAAGCGGCAGAGAGGTCTGGGGGTTTGCTGCAGTCCCCATCAAATAAAGGCCTTTAGTCGCCTAACATCGCTCTTTCACAACAGTAAGTCTTGCCGCAACAACCCACGATACACGCGTATTAAAGGCAATATGTTTGGCTGAACCTGTTACCCCTTATCGGTGATAGCATCCTGAGGAGGTCCGAGCTCCAATCTCGGCCAGATGTAGGGGCCTATTGAAGGGGTTAATTCCTAAATGCTTCCTCCCTCCACGTAAATGAAGGTACTTTCCCTCTAAACTCACACTTAGGTTCACCGTAGGAATTGTTTTCTGAAAGGCCTTTTTCCCTACCGGAAATATATTATTTAGTAGGATATTGGTAGGAAAAAAGACCTTTCATAGCGTAATTCCTACCGTGAATGTAGTGTATAGTTAGCAATGTAAGGAGGAGGATAATGAAACGTTATAATAGAACAAAACTTCTATCTGTGATCCACTTGTACAGTTTAAATATTCCTAATATGTGACTAAAATAAATAAACACCTTAATATGTTGTCATTGTTTTGTGAGAAAGGAGGCGTCTTAAATCCAAACCTTTGAATTTTCTGAATGTTCCTGCCTTTTGAAAGAGTTTAGTCAACTCTTCTCTTCACTAACTTATGTTAGAGGGGTGAAAGTACTTGATAGTAATTTGTAAATAACGAGGGAAGAGGACATCTAAAATAACACTGGTAAAACAAACTTCTGGGAGAGCTATGGGTGTAACACAGCACACTAACCCCTCCCTCCGGTATTAAAATGACCACTTAGAGGACCACCCATCAAGGGGGTTAGACGCGCTATACACGTCAACAAACTACAAGTTCTTTAATTAAGTCTCTAGAACAGTCGAGAAAAATTCATAAACGCCAGAAACCAAGTGAGTTTATAACGTAGCTGGGCGGAGGGGTCCGTCAGTAGGAGAACAAACAGGGGAGGAAGAAATTACAATGGAGATACAATTTGTGTTGTGACCCCCTGCCACATTAAATGGCGTCATGCAATTCACATCCATTTTAAGCTCCAATACCAGTTACCTTTTGTTTCCTGGCATTTTAGGTCTTAATGACCAACAGATGTGTATGTTTGGACCTTTCAGTAGGCACGTGCGGAGCTTCGAAATGTCGAAATCGAAGGTGAAATCTCCTTCGCTTTGACTGCGACACCTACATTAGCCTTCGCATCTTCGAAACATTTCGAGGGAAGGCTAAAACGTCGATAAACTATCAACAGATTTAATACATCTCACTAAATATTACACATTTCAAGTTATTATAATTTTAGAACCACTTTTAAACAGTCTTTTAACACCGATCAGTAATTAAATGACGTCCATAATGTAAGCACGGATAGTAAGCGGGTAGTAATGAAAGTATCTTAAATTCATTCATTATCACCAACATTATGTTTTAAATAAAAATATCCTCCAAGTTATAACCCCATGAAGGATGACCTGGTGGTCTAGTGGTTAAGGTGTCAGACTTCTATGCTGGCGGCCGGGGTTCAATCCTCGGTCCCGGCAAAGATTTATCTGATTACCAAACCCTTCCTTCACCTCTGACAAGACATCTTGTGAATGTGAGGAATGCCAGGTCTCCACCGTGGTTCGGATCCCACGTTAAACTGTAGGTCCTCCATTTCATCTCATAATCACCCTACCATTACACATTAGCGTAAGTGCGTATAACCCGAACGGGTAGTAAGACGTGGTGCTAATAATAATAATAATAATAATAACACCATGAACTGGCTGTCACTGCTATGAAGCAAAGATACAACAAATCTTTTAGTTGGGATATATCCATTCTATCCGCCAATGTTTAGTCCTTGATATTCTATCTTTTTGAATTATCTATGACGGGTTTCTAAGTTCATTTTTGATACAGAAGTTGTTCATAGCTTCTTCAGTTTTGTCTTTTCTATCAAATATGGCCGATACGGATAGAGTGCAAGACGGGAAACGACCAAATCATTTAATATAGCGTACAGAGCACAATTATTACGCTATAAATACCGACCACGAGAAATAAATTTAGATAGGTCAGCATAAAAGAAAATGATGTGCTTTGACTTTCTCTCTACGTCTTTATTTTGACCTAGATGTTCTTAATAGTTGATTTAAACATTAAAATTAATCGTTAATTAACAACAACAAAAATCCCACATGTTTCGGTGGCCGCATGGTCTAAGGCACTACTCTCGCAATAGACTGGACTGCTGATGATGGGGAGATCGAGGTTCAAATCTCGGTCGGGTGTACTGAGGTTGATTTTAACAAAATGGTTTTCCACTCTATCTCCACGAAATGTTGGTACAATTCATATAAATATAGCCTTTCTCATTCCTAGAAACCATTAGCATAATTAATACATGATTGTGTAGCCCGAACAGGCAGTAAGACGTGGCGCTCAAAACTATTGAAGGTAATCTTTGTGGTGAACTGTATTGGTGAATGTGTTTGTTTCACCACTAAGGACACATGTTGACGGGCCAGCCATGTGGGACAATGGCCGGATCTCACTCTAACATCAGCACTATTTCCAGTCGAGTGTATGTATATGTGTGCACAACATTTGAGTTAATAAAATGGAGATTTTGACCAAACTTGATGAATAAAGATGCCTCCAAAGTCTAAATCAAGTTAAATATTGATATAATTTAAAACCAAGAGGAACATAGGCTCTAAGAGCATGGCTCATCCACCCTTTACACTGAAAGTAACATTAATAATGATTTTTTGAATTATTACTAAATGCCTAGGGTGGTAACTTAATGGAGTAGTTTAGAATTAACTACATCTAAAGCTCCCATTAGGTTTTAAACATTTAAATTAAACTAATTAATTGTTAAAAATAATCTCGACCATCTTCTGTTGGACGCTCCACCACGAATTGGCCTCCGCCCCCCTCTCCTATCCCCTTAATTTTAAACATTTATATTTTTATATTTACATCGTTTGTTCTTCGTTTGTAATGGATTGTTACGTAAATAATTACACTGTACCGTTTTTATAGGCCTACAAAGTATATATTTAAATTGGGGGAGGGGGCAACATCACGGTAGCCCCACCCTTCACCCATTTTTAATAATTTATATTTTTGTGATTGAAATAGTTTGTTCTTAGTTTGTTCCACAACAATTTTTTTGTTCCTTCATTTTCCTTATCTAGACGATAATTGCACTATTATCATGTTGCTTATTTAGGAGAGGCAGTCCTCACAGTTGGAACCACTTCTTAATTACTCCATAATTGATCCATTTTAGAAACTTGGCTAATATGATTTATAAAATGTTTGAAATTATTTCTTAGAGTGTCCTGATTTATACAACTCAGCTAAATGACACAACTCAACTGTGTTAAGGTGAACACCAGAAGGACGCTCGATAATGGTTCGTTTCGAACGGTTAGCATTGTTGCATGCTATACGTAGACCTGGTACTAATTTATTTTTACTGTAAGTTACATGTCTTTACTTTTATTGACCCTTAGATTGGCAACACTCTATATTATGATATAGTCATACACACAATTTGCAATTATTTCACTAATAAAATAAAACCTAGAAATGGCTCTTTTTATAAATATCAACAAGAATTACTTTTAAATTACAATGTATTCAGACATATTAAAATAAAATACAAATATTTGATTTAAAATTGTATTCATTAAAAAAATGTGTTTACATAGCCAAGTTAGGGGATACAAACTTTCCCTACTTAAAAAAATATTAAATAAACCACCATTTTGAATTTAATAAATGAAAGTACTCTTCCAACACAACATGACTAATTGACATCCCATAAATAGAACGTAGACACAGGGACATGTTCTGAAAACCTATACCTAAAAATATTGATCGGAAATTGCGAGATGAGCAAAGTTAAGGAAGCGATAGATCCTACTGAATGGGGGGGG
>CABFVX010006532.1:0-13646 GCA_902151425.1 Timema shepardi
AACAAAAACAACTCGCAAAGAACTGCTCGATGATGGTAATGAATAATGATTACGAGGAGGCATATCTCTTGGCAAATATCTCGTGCTGTTGACGTCCAGAATATAAAGCAGGCGGAAATAACACCAGAATGTACAGTAGGCGGAAATAACACATTAGTAGAAACCTCTATAACTTTAACCTTATAAAACCCAGTTACAGGGGAGGGGTGGTGTTCGGGTGATTTAGATGGTGTACGGGCACAGGCATCAAACTGTTCTAGTATGCCTTGTCGGTGACCAGAAGATGCAGCTTCGAACTGCGGACTAGTATCTTAAAAGCTTTTTTTTCCACCTTCCAACTACGTAGAATGTTATTACATTTATTTTTATAGCTTTATTATACCTATTCCACATGCTTGTCAAGATGGGGGCATGGAACAACCTCACAAATAAATTAACTCGAGATGGTATTTATTTAATTAAATGAATATCAGGAATATTAATTATTGAAGAAGAAATAAGAAAAAAATTAAAATAAGATAGACAGTTTCGCGCTTTCTTTTTAAATCCTACATTAAAATAAAAATATTGTTGTTTATAAATCTAGTCATTCAATAATATAAAATATTATATTTAGTTTTAAAATTCTACCAAGCCTTTTATGAATGTGTAATCATGACAAAAAGAAAAAAGAGTTGTATTTATATATTGCCGTATTGATTAAAACAAGGAGTTTATTGGGGTCACATACCCGCCTCGGTGGCGTAGTTGGCTAACGCGCTAGTCGTGTTGAGCTCGACTGCTGAGGACGGGGAGATTGAGGTTCGAATCTCGGTTGGGTGGACTGGGGGTGGTTTTTCCTAAATGGTTTTCCACTCTCCCTCCACGCAAATGCCGGTTCACTTCCTTTAATTAAACCTTCCTAATTCCTAATCCATTAGCGTAATTAGTACTTAAAGCGTATAACCTGAACGGGTAGTAAGACGCGGTGCTAAATAAAAAATATTGGGGTCATAATTTCCTCTTCTGACCCTTAAAGCCCCTAGGAAATTTTTAAAAAAAGTTATGTTTGTGATTCAAAATTGAATTCTGTCGAAAATTCAGAAAGTGATTCTGCGCCATTGTTTGGACACACCAGTTCCACAACCTGTGATTTTTAACTCCATTGAAAAAATGCGGTAGCTTTTCTCTACATCTTTGTGAATTTTCTTCCAAGTGTGTGCTTTGTAAATCTAAATGAAGTAAGAAGAGCAAAAATGACAGCTTTCAATGAAATAGATCAGTACAGAGGAACATTTATAATATGCTACAAATATTAGAGACTTTGACAAAAACAAACGATGCGTACGGATGAACATTTTTTCATCGAAGAGCCATTATTAATATTATCTAAGAATCGCTCCGGGACAAGATAGACTCACTAGTCTGGCAATGCTATGTGCTCATTGGAACACTAGTTCGGAGAGACACGAGATGGTTTAGACATTAGCTAAGAGCGCAAGACAAGAGTTTTTTCATATTAAAAAAAAATTATATTGCGTTTCATAAATACTGATAAATCTATTATTTAATCTAGCATGGGTAGGATGGGGTATGGATGCTGGTTAAAAATATTTTACATAATTAAAATTATAACAATTATTATGGTCCTAAAAATGAGTTAAAGATTATAATAATTAGTACATAATTTAGAAATTATGAAAGGTTTTCCTCCTTATGTTAATAAGCTACTGTTTAGTTAAATACTGCCCCATTATAATAGTATCTTCCAAATTTCTCCAAAATTGTTTGACATTTTAATAGCTAATATATTTGGTTAGAATTGTAAATATTAAAAATTTATTTATATAATCTTTACGTGAATCGGAATAAAAATGGCTAATACAATGTTTCTCTGACAAAATAAACTTAGTAAATTACAATCAATTTATTAGAAGGAAATTCTATCCTAGTATCACAAAATCTTATTTCTTTGGCAAATTGAAGTCCTTTAAATAATTTGTTTAATTTACAAAAGTAAATAAAACATTTAAAAAAATGAAAATTATTTAATTGTACACACTTTGTATGTTAGAAACCCTTAAATACAAACCATCAATTACAAAATAATTTATTTTAAAATTATTTTCAAACCTCACAATTATCATGTGCAAATATTCATAATATTGTTAAGTGCATCATAAATTTTCAAATAACATTAAATGATTAGGGCAGCGATAGATCACTTTGCTTTTCGCTCGATAAATCTCAATTCTCAAACAACCACACTTGATTTAACTCTACGTCGAAAATGGTTCTTACTCATTTTCTAAATCGAAATTTAATTAATTTTTTTGTTACTGTTCAGTTAATACATTTCCTAAAGAGCACACAGATTTACACATATGCCTAGCCGCGTTTGGAAAAACATTCATACTCATTACAACGTCCACTTTTAATTAGTGGCTTAGAACTAGACTAGTAGTTTTACACGTAGGACATTGTAAAGTCCCTGTTATAAATCACTATGTTTTTAAACACTGTTAAAATCTCATCAGTGCAATGTAATTACTGAGTACCACATTGTAGCAGCTATTGGATTGCTGGGTGGAGGGGTGGTTAGGGGAATATAGGGGAAGGGGGCAATAGAGAAGGAGGGTGAGGCTGTTCTAGACAGGGTGATTCACTTTCATGACCAGCAGTCACCAATAAATTAATAAAAGAACAAAATTGACAAGAAAGAAAGCTACCGTTTATTTAACAGATCCATAAAAGAAGACCGAAATCGATTTGAAAATGTGAACGTATGACTGTCCCCGTGGACCAAGACATTGGATTCGTACGAAAAAATGCTGTTTATAGGATTAAGTTAGAATCCAACCTGGAGCACTAGGGTTTATTTTCCAAATGTGATTTATCAAAGTGGTTTTAACATATTATTTTCGCATGCATTTCCTCTCAAACTACTCTCCTCATAAGTCAAACCATTTATAGCTCGTGTGAACCACATTGGTGGGCATACAGACTAAAATGTCATACTCATCTAGTCTTGTTTACCGATGATGGGCAGGTTGTGCCTCAAAAACCGGTCGGGTGTACTGAGGGTGTTTTCTCCCTAATTGGAGTTCCACTCTCCCTCCAAGCAAATCCTGAATAAAATACGTATAGCTCGGATGGGGTAGTAAGGCTTGGTGAATTGAAACCAACAAAAAATATCCCGTATGTTGAAAGTGCCTTTAAAAGGAAAATAGAGAAGATAAGAGAATCTAATATAAATATAAGGCAGAGAGGAGGCCGAGAGAATTCAGGTCACATGCCCACAATCTGATAGGTCCCCAAATGAAACTACACAGAACTATTATGCGCGTTCAATAACACGCGGTAGTGGATGACATCATTGGTTTACATGAAATTGTGTTTGAGTTTCCAGAATTCCGATTCCATTTCTAATTCGAACTGCTTTATATTCAAAGGGCGAGACCCGACAGAGGCAATGGAACGAATGTACTGTGGAATTAGCACTGACGAAATTATGATAATGGTAGTGTGATGGGTACGCATTAAGGTCCACCTCTTCCCTCGAGTGTAATGGTTACAATTCCGATACAGTCGAATTAATTCACCGGCTTTGAGCCCCGTCAGACCCATTGAGGCTTCTGTTCCGTGTAGGTGAGGAAATACTATTACTGACTGGCAATGAGCACTATGTCAGCCTTCTAACCGGTAATATGTAATGCGATACGTTCATATCAAGACAGTTCAAGTTGTATCAATAACACATATTAAAGTATAGCAAGGAGAGATGTAACCTTATTTTGTTCTGTTTCTCTTTATTAAGGACCTGAGGAAGATGTAGAACTCAGTGGTATTCATTTTTGGTGGGGCCAGGTCAAATATTACCGGTAATGATTTTTTCTCCCCACGTGTATTAAGTGTATACTAAGTTACATTTATTTTAAGTTTTCTTATTTTTAAAAATCCCTAAACAAATCTACAAACAGAAAGAATAAAATAATACAGGTTTTGAGTTAAACTTACCAAGTGATGGCATTACTTGTACAAACCAAATAATAAACAATAAAAACAAAATAAGCTCTGATTTTCTTCCCTCATAGTAAACCACAATTATTGTTTACGAAATCACGCATTAGAAAAAGTGATTTTTTTTCTTGCCATCCACGTGCATAAATGAAATGTCACTAGGCTCATGTGCTTCCTACCGTTTAATTTCAAGATTTTCTTGAGGCTTTAATGAAAAAAGCTAAGTTTTAGTAAATAATCTACTTAATTAATTTTAATTAATCACTTTCACTAGTCACCTTAATTAATTTGGTTTAACACACGATATTATATGCTAAAACAAAATATAAGCTTTCTTCATCGAATCGTGGGCCCGCCATGACCGGCCCGATGAACTACTGGGAAGCGCGGAATGGAATGACCTTGAGACATATCTCCCATTGGACGACGGGAATTATCTGAGAGGGGCTGGCCCATGTGAGCTTCTCCATTTACTCATTGGAGTCTCAAGTGTTGCTACAGTCGCGTGACAATTGCAGCGAGTAATGACTCTCTTGGGACTGGAATATTGTATAACGAATCAAATTAATTCACTGTGTATAGAGAATGGTGTATCAATTCGTATTAATGCTTTTTACAAAATATGTTGTAAAAGAAAAAGAAGAAAATAATATTTTTATGTTCAAAAGAGGCTGGTGGGTCCGGGACCCTGTGACCCTTATGGCCCCTGGTAGAACTACATAGAAACGAATCATCAAATGATGTCTGCTAACGCAAGAACATCATAAGGAGAAAGGGAATTCCATCAACGAATCATCAAGTATTTGTAAACTCTACCTTTTAACTTATTTCTACTAAATTTAACTAATTTCAACTATTATACTGCAATTCTTTTTTCAATAACAAATTCCCAATCCTTTTTTTTTTACTTAAATTGCTAGGTAAACATACATCATCATCAGTTCAAGTTCGTTAAAATAAAAAGTGAATAATATTTCGAATTATAATAATTTTAATTATTTTCTTAACATTGATTAATGAGCCTGATACTCTTAAATATAATGTACTAAATTAAATATTTATTTTTTTGTTACAAAAGCTCTTATAATATGTTTTGACCGTCATTCTTCATTATATGAAATATTTAATGATATTGTATGTATGTTCTCAATCTTATATAATGTTTAATACAACTCTATCTAATGCCATTTATAAAATTATAATTTCATAGTACATTGATTGATTCACAATTAATTTTTAGCACCACGTCTTACTACCCGTTCAGGCTATACGCCTGTGCACTAATTAAACTAATGGTTTAGGGATTAGTAAAGTTTAATTGATAGGAAGTGCAACCATATTTGCGTGGAAGGAGAGTGGAGAACCTTTTAGGAAAATCACCCTCAATGACCCTACTAGGATCGAACTCCAATCTCCCCGTCTTCAGCAGTCCAATTTAACACGAGAGTAGTGCGTTAGACCATGCGGCCACCTACAAGGGTAATTCACAAGTCAATAATATATTTATCCTCAGGATTATTTTATAAATACAAATGTACTTATTTATTTAATGTTTCGAATGTTTGGCTAACAAATATGGCGTTGAACCTTCAATGTATGAAAGTGGATAAGAAATGTGTTGATTTAGGCCTGAAAATAAAACTAGGATTAATAAATATCTCAACCACTTGGCAACATATTTTAAATTACTTTAAGAATACATTTTTGTATATTACTTGGAATGGCCCGCATCAGAGGGCACGTCAAATCAGTGTCAACTAATCTAGAATATTATTATTATTATTATTATTATTATTATTATTATTATTATTAGCACCGCGTCTTACTACCCGTTCGGGTTATACGCATTTACGCTAATGTGTTATGGTAGGGTGATTGTGAGATGAAATGAAGGACCTACAGTTTAACGTGGAATCCGAACCACGGTGGAGGCCTGGCATTCCCCATATTAACAAGATGTCTTGTCAGAGGTGAAGGAAGGGTTTGGTAATCAGATAAATCTGTGCCCGGACCGAGGATTGAACCCCGGCCACCAGCACAGAAGTCTGACAACTTACCCCCTAGACCACCAGGTCACCTAATCTAGAATAGTTTGCTGCTAGAAGGCATGTTGGGGTTTGATGGCTGGGAGGATGTACTTAAGGTATTTCAAACCATCCCTCCAAGCAAATGCGAGTATATTTCCTCTAAAATCTACCATTACCATTTCCGCTCAATTTGTACACTAGACGAATGCTAATATAAGAAATAAAATTAATATATATTATTTAAATCTGCAATAAAATATTTGAATAACTTACAAATACCATATGCACTATTTTGAAATCAGCATTCAATATGAATTATGTGTCTTTCTCAGATATGTTATTAAAATAGCAACTGATGCGGGAATCAAACCGAGTACCTAAGACTTAGAATGCAAAAGCTCCACCACTGAGCTATCCAGACTCGTCCTGTGCCTAGGGGCATATTGTATAATAAACTATTTTAAAGCAGTCTCCTCAACGGGCAGGTGAACCAGGGTGGGTCAAACGGACAAATTAGGTTATTTTTATGTATCCTTCTAGGGGTGTGTCTTAATTCAAACAAATATTAATGTATCGATTGGTCTAACAATAAACATGGAATGAAAGTTTATTCCCATCCATTAATGTTCCCAGCCTGTGACCAGGGTCATTTTTTTATTCAAGCCATATATCTTCCACTACCGGCTTGCTAGGCCTGTCATAGATAATATATTCATATGGCTTATAATATATCTTAAGACTAGGACAGGCACAACATCCAGTCCCCGGCCGTTAATTCATCCCTGTGAAGGGGTAAACCCACATTTCACCCATGATACATTTTTCATCCATGCCTGAAATCAAAGCCGGGACTTTTAGCTCAGTGGATAGACACACTGCTGACTGAGCTAATGAGTCGAACAGACATCGAATGAAAGTAAACAGCGTAAACTCGGACGAGATATCAGTTCCGCAGTTGTGTGTTATTCTCGTTAGTAAAAAATCAACGTGAATCATATATGTGGAATCTTCATTATTCAAGTGAGGAAAGGAGTCTATTATTATTTTTTCAACTTAATTTCAAGTGTTAAGTCAAAGAATGGCAAACATGGCGTTGTAGAATATGGAGTGACCATCTATACTCAACGTTTATCAAGGTACTGTTAATTTTTTGAGAGCCTCAATCACACACCATCATGAATCAGACGTTAGTAAGCATAATCGTCCAATTAATAGCAGCAGCTGTAAAATAAAATCCCTTGAACGACTCAAAGAACGGCTGTCGACAATCACCAGTAATATCGGAGCAGATTCAGAGCGAGACGATACATTCACTTGCAGTGACTAGAACCGATTCGAAAAAAATATTAAAATGTTCATACGTCAAGGAAAATAAATTTAACTTGGCTCTCATAGTATAATGAACATATTAATCAGCTTTTGGAGGCTATTAGTTTGATTACAAATCGAGGAGTACATCTCGTCTGGGAAACGATATTGGTAATAATATACAGTATTGCTTTCAACACAAACTAATCTTGCGTTTCTTTGTAGCTTTGGTTAAGTTTTTTATGGAAAGTACCTCCAAATACTCCAAACAATAACGTTGTTTAATTTGCATGCAAAATTAGTGGGAATGAGTTTCCTGTAGTGTTCTGCTGGTTGCCCAACAAATCACGTCTCTGTACAACCCAACCTTGTGCATGATAAAATAAACGCGCTAGTTTGGGAACCTAGGACCATCACTGTTTACTTCGAGGTAGCAATCCACACAGCTGTTGAAAATACGATTGATGGTTAGCGAACTGTGGGTTATTTATTGCAGGTTTAATTCACTGCATGTTTGGTTAGAAAAGCGTCGCATACCTCACTCGGATTGACCTGTTTGGAACAGGAAATTGTTTGAAAGAGGACTTGATTCCATATCAACCGCAAGATACGGGAGTTTTCAAGTTCTTAGACTACAGATACTTACAAAAAAGAAGGGTCGATAACTCTACCAAACATTTGGGCTGGACATATCGACAGACTATAAAGCGATGCGAGTCATTTCATGCAGATTTGAATTCTTAGTTCAGTTCAGCATTTTAAGAACAGTGAAGGCTTAGAGTGAAAGTCCATTTAAGGTGACTTAAATATTCTGAGCTCCTCAATTTCAGTAATAAATAAACTGGTAATAATATACAGCGGAATTGTAAAAACCAATAACTTTGAATAAATAAAAAAACTGATTTTTAGATATGATTATATTAATATGGATTAGTCTTTCTCTGAAGGTAAAAATTAAAACCAAATTAAGTTACATTTACGATATTTGCTCTGTGAATGAGCTCGGACACTAATTTCTTAAAGCAGGAAAATATGTTGTTGTTTTTTACCAATTCAGAATCTATGTGCCATTATATCTGACAACCTTTGGATGGACTCAAATACACCCATGAGACCATGGTGCGTAATGTGTAAGCCTGGACACACGATCAAACTAGGAAACTCAATGGTAGAGCATCCGCGTGCTAAGTAAAAGGTTTCGGATTAGATTCCCGTGCTCAGGTGCCGTTTTTCAATATATATTTTAAACACGCTCAGATAATTTTGATGACTTTATAAGCATCAGTATGCCTACCAGGCTTGTTTTGTACTAAATATAAAAATAGGCATTAGCTATGTTTTATCGAAGTTGTTCATTAAATGTCTTACAAAACGACAGCTTGCTAGTAAGTCTTGATATAAGAATAGAATGTCACTTAAAGGTATTATTGTATAAAAAGGACACTAAATAAAACATTAAGAAAAATTTGCTTTAATTCAATAATTTCCCTGCTGTTGTTATCTTGAATTTGTGGCCATGAATCCATCATGGACACATGCCCTAGGTAGAAAAATTATAATCCTAGGCATTGAGATTCTGAAGGTCAGGACACAAACTGTTTGCTTGGGTTAAACATTAATTATGTCGGGTTTCATCCTAACCAGCTAAACAAGGAATATGTTTCAGTTTATATAGGTAACATCCTCAATATTCGATACGGGCACTTAACTTTTCAAATGTAAGCCATATCGAATCCCCTGAAGTAAATGTTTCAAATGATATTGAGTTTCGGTCTAATTTAGAACTATATCTCAGAGCTCTTAAACCAACAGATGGTTGAGCTACAAATTGATAAACAAAGTGAAACTGATATCTTGTTGTTAAGTTCATTTTAGGGTCTCTTAGAATAATATATTTCTACTGAATTAATTGACTCATGTTAGTTGATATATTACTTAGGCTATACTACAGGTGAGTATACTTTACCTCGTCTGGTTTTGTTCTGTATTCTCACCCCTCTATGTAGGCCTACTTATAAACAATGAACACGACAGATCCGCTAGCCCAAGATGAGCACGTATAACTGTTTAATATCACAATATAAACACATTAATCCCGTCTAGTGCCAAGCAATAAACACACATTAACTAGCATTAACTTGCAATCAAATAAATACGAACTAACGCAATAAACATCATGCTTTTCACCCACTTCGTTGGCCACGTGGTCTAACGCGCTACTCTCGTAGTAGACTAGACTGCCGATGACGAGGGAGATCAAGGCTCTAATCTCAGTCGGGTATAATGAGGATGATTTTTACAAACTTGTTTTCCACTCTATCTCCACCCAAATGCGGGTACACTTCCTAAATACCTTCCTAATCTCTAACACAATTAGTGTCGCTAGTACATAAGCGTATAACCTGAACGGGTAGTAAGAAGTGGTGCTAAGACTATCATGCTTTGCTTGTGATAGGATAGTGATAGCCCAATCTAAAATAGATAAATAACAGTAAAATATACATAGGCCTACACAGATCTTATGTGATATTATATATAGTTTACAAACTAATCTGGCCAAGCATAACATGCTTAATGTTTAACCAACCTTGGATTAGAATTTGGTTAAGAGAAAAAATATGTTACGTAATTGCTAAACTGTGTTAGGCCCACTCTGGAATAAATCTAGTAGTAGCTTGGATCCAAACCAGAGTTGTATGACCCCCTTTTATATACCCTGTGTGTTTTATTTGACTAGAATTGGCCACGCTGGCAGCTTAGACTATGGAGCACTGGATAAAACCTGGTTTTCCTATAACTAACTCTTTGGTCTCTACAGCCAGAAGCCTCAGACACAAACTCTTCACTTTTAAGTCATTTGTATGTACGCCTTGCTAGAAATATAACAATTCAATTGGAATATCCTCGATGAGCTGAGATTATACTAACCAGCTGGGGCTGAGTTTCTGTCTGGGAATATATTATGCACGCCTTGCTAGAAATATAACAATTCATTTGGAATATCCTCGATGAGCTGAGATTATACTAACCAGCTGGGGCTGAGTTTCTGTCTGGGAATATAGTCCCAATTATTTATCTAGCTAGTCCTATTTATGTAAAGCTCATTAAAATAGCCAATACATTATTTCAAGAAATGTTTATTTACATTTGAATTGCTGGTACCCGTTTTGGGTGTCATATGCTCTAAAGAGTCACACAATATACTGGCCTGCTGATGATGGAGAGATCTGGGTTTGAATGCCCGATCGGTGGGTTTTTTTCCTAAATGGTTTTTCACTTCCCCCAAATGTGAATACACGTCCTCTTTAATTCCACCTTTCTCGTTCCTAATATATTATCGTGAGTATTTCATGTGCGTACAGTCCAAACGGGTGATACGACTCGGAGACAGCTCACAATAACACACTGGTAAACTCTATTGTTGCAATAATTAGCACCTACATAGAATATATTTAATTATTTTATTAACTAGGGATACTTTTACTTTGTGTCTCTTTGAGTTTAGAACCCTCAGCCAGTTGTATTCATGATATTTGATAACTAAGGCCATCGTTAGACAGACATTTGGTTTCAAAAACTTAAACAGGAGCCGTAACGACACATTAAGTGCCCGCGCCGTTTTAAAACATAGCTGTAACACGATGAGTACCTATTTCAGACAGTCTTCAGTGCCTGCTCTTACATTCTATTGGCCAGTGCAGAAACAGCCTGCTACCTCACCCCATTGACCCAGGGAGCGATCTGGCCTCACCCCTCACCTTCCTTTTCCCTTTACGTTGATGGGCGCTACTGAAGAAAGATGACGTTTGATTTGAGTGGTTTCAACGAAGGAGATCAAATGGGGTGGAGATTTTTCCGCTTCATGAATTTTGTAGTTGAATTTGAAACCGATGAGTGTAAAAAAGAGGAGTGTTTGTAGGTTTCTGTCTCTCTGCCTGTGAAGAGGTTGTTTTTATGGTTATCGGAGGTGGGTAGTTTGGCAGGCGAGGGGGGAGGAATCATCTGATTACTAGGGTCTGGTGGTGATGAGAGGTTGATGATACAATCGGCTCTAGGATGGGAAATATGGGGTGAAATCTGTAAAGAGTACATCTCAAGAAGTTTTTAACGTTATAAATGTACTCTGTTTACACTAGAAGGTGGCTATTTTACCAGGGCTGATTATACTAAGGTATTATCTTAATGCTGCACCATAGCGGAACCAAGCAAGGTAAGCTTGTCAAGGTTTATAAGCTTTATAAGTGTTGATATTATGTGACATTTCTAGATGTTTTAAGCAAAAAGTATTTCTTCTTCTCACGTTTAAATTACAAAGCTAAAAAAACTCACGTTTTTCTCACGTTCTTCTATTTAATACTCGACATGTAACTATTAAAATGCTATTTGTTCAAAATAAAGTCAATAAATAAATGATTTAGATACAATCCTACTTGCTGAACTTAGAATGAAAGGACAACTATTTCTTCATATTTTTCAGATAATCACAAAAATGAATGTTTAACTAAGATTTCTTTCTCCTCGACATAATGTATCATGCTTTCCCCGTTTTCCAAGTACGTACTAACCTCCTTGTTATATTTCGGAGTAAACTGATAATTCATGAAAATAAAGTATACTGCAACCTGAACCAGTCTGAACAAGTACAAGGGCGTCAGTCTCGTCTTATTTGATTTGTCGTGTACGTGTAAACAGGGGTTCTAGTCCCGGTTAAAATCTATTGTAATGGTCTTCCATTATTCTGCACCACAACAACTTCTTCCCCCTCGTTCCTGCCAAATAATATCTACAAATATGTAGAAAGAGTAGAAAAATGAAAAAAAGCTATAGTAAAATAATTACTGTGTCTTTAATGTTTTAATTAAATTTAAAATAATTTTACTCTGGGATGTGTTTGTCCTAAAATTCTGAAATCAAAGTTATCGGTGACAGGACTTTGTCGGGTTTAGATTACTGTGTTTTAGCTTTACTAAGTTTTAAGATGTGCATGAATATAACCCTGTGTTTATAAATAACACATTATATCTCATCGAGTCACTCTTATTACTGTCAATAGTTGTACAATTGTATCACAGTAAGTAGCTTCTTACCCGCCTCCATGGCCTAGCTAGCTGACGCACTAGTTTCGTGTTGAGCTAGACTGACGAAAACGGGGAGATCGAGGTTCTAATCTCGCTCGGGGGAATTGGGTGTAGTTTTTCCTAAATGGTATTCCACTATCTCTCTCTCTCTCTCTATTTCTCTAGGAAAATGCTGTTTCCCTTCCTCTATATTCAACCTTCCCAATTTATTACACATTGGCGTAGTTAGTACTTAAGCGTATAGCCCAAACGGGTAGTAAGATTTGGTGATAAATAAAAAAAGTAGCTCCTTTAGAATAAAACGTAGTTTTCATGTTCTGACATTTATAACATTATGTTACTTTTATATTTGTAGAAAATGTCAATCTAAGATTTTGCTTAGTGAATGATAACTATTATATATAACGTTAAGGACAACGCTGATTGTATTCGTTGATTTTTGGTTTTTTAATGTGTCAACAAAGTTTAACTTGTTATGAATAGACTGAGCACATTTTGTTTATTTATACCCATACTATATAATGACGATATGAACAACCTAATCTATGTGGTCAGAACTAGGATACAATTAACTAACAATTTAAATACATTTAGAGAGGCGGTAGTAATTCCTATTGTTGTAAGATTCCTCAGAATACCAGCGAGTGTAATTGAACCCGTGCCTTCCAAGTCAAAAGTCAGACACAGCATCCATCAGTACTACGACACTTTGTCGGATATTTGATCGACACTAACTACAGGTGTACAATATTTAATCAAAATTACGTCTTCATTATCTTATTAAAATAAATTAATGTATATATATATATATATATGTGTGTGTGTGTGTGTGTGTGTGTGTGTGTACCCAATTGAGATTACAATCCCGAACGCCTAAGCCTGCTTATTTGCATTGACCCACCCAGGCGAAGGCGTCAGTCTCATATATTATGGTCAGCCAGTGAAAGGTAGTTTGGGATTGTAGTTTCAATCGGGTGTTCTGAGAGAAGGGTGGATTTCCCTAAACGGTTTCCCACTCTACTTCCATGTAAATGTGGGTATATTCTAGCTTACTGACCCCCATATCTAGAGTTTAAATATGTTGATAGTCAGGACGTGGTTCACGTAATAATATGTACATATAAATATACAATTTAAGGTTGAATTTATTATTTAATGGATTTAATAAAATAATAAATCCTTATATAATAGCTATTTCCTTGTACAAGTTTTAAATATATATTATATATATATA
>CABFVX010006532.1:23432-39099 GCA_902151425.1 Timema shepardi
CCCCCCCCCCCCCCCCCCCCATCCCTCTCGGCTGTTGAGAACTAGCCCAACCCCTTGCAGTAGGGTCGAGGTTTCTTCCCAGCGTTCCAGTATGGGGACAAATGTTACACGACCGCACGTGTTTTTGAAAACAGGCCAGTAATAGTGTTTGAAGGTTTGTCTAGTACTTTCTTTTAGCACGGCTTCTTACTACCGGATCGAGTTATACGCCTATGTACTAATTACTCTAAAGGTTTTATGGATTAGGAAGGCTATAGTTATAGGAAGTGTACCCACATTTGCGTGGATGGAGGGTAGAAAACCACCCTCAGTAAACTTGACCAAGATTCGAACCTTGAGCTCCCCGTGATCAGCAGTCTATTATGCTGAGAGTAGCGCCTTAGAGCATGTGGCCACCAAAGCGGGTATCTGGCACTTATGTCACATAATTAGATTAAAGTTAGATAATGTAACAACATGTGTGTGTGGGAAGAGAGATAAACAGACGCAATCATTAAATTGTTGTTGATTCGGAAAAAGAGGGAATACTTAAATCTAATTACTGATTTTATAAACGAATATGTTATTATATTCCTGCACAGTGAATATATTCAGTAACTATGTATGTAAATCATGACAAAAAATATAGGCCTATACAACCCCTGTTGCGTAGCCATGAATCAGTAAGGTAAGAAGGGATTTTAAAATAATAATTATATAAAAATAGTATCCACGTTTATCGAGAAATAGTAACTTGGATGTGTACCACTTAATATTCCACAGGGAGTCAGCAATTCAATCAGAATTATCTATTAGTTTTCTTTACTGCAAATTTTCTCATATAATTTGGAAACTACCTATGACACTGACTATTGTAATAAGGAAGACTATACATTTATATGCCAAGGGTTAAGTTCTAACTTTTATAAAGCCAAAATTATTCGGATAATATTGACATTATTCAAAATACGTGTATAATGTTATGGGAGAGAGGAGTGAATTAAGTTTTTCAAAGTTTAACTAAATAATATTGACATTATCCACTACATTTGGACAGTGTTAACATCTCACGGCTAATCTCGACACTATCCAGATTTCGCCGACAGCCCGTAACACACACATACATATTCCTTATTAATGTATTAAATACATATTTACTCGCTTCAGTGGCTGAAATATATATGGCGTCGCTCTCGTATTAGACTGGCCTGCCGATGATAGGGAGATCGGGTTTCGAGCCCCGGTCGGGTCTAATGATGGGGTTTTTTCCTAAATGGTTTGCCACTATCCTTCCTCGCAAATGCGGGTTTATTAACTCCAAAATGCTTCGTTCCTCATCCCTAATCTTTAGAGTGATTATCATTTGTGTATAACCCGAACAGGTAGTAATACGCGGTGATAAATAAAACTATGTATATTTACGTAATAGTTTGCCTTTACTTACATTTTCTATGGTCAAATTGGTTTCAAAAAATGTAATTTCAAGTTCAGTATTGAAATAATATAAACATTTTAGTATTTATGATCGAATCAAATTCAATTTGTCTACAAAAATAGGTAGAAAAAGCTCTTCATTCAACAACAATTTATGTTTAGTAAATATTTTTCATAACGTTTAATCGAATTGTAATGCTGATGTTTGCTTTTCTAACATATTACTTAGCTTGATTTAAATATAAAGATACATATTTAGATCAGTAAAATTGATATCTTAATTCGAGTGGATTTATCATGTGTTTATGCTTTGAAAGCCCACAATGAAAATCCCTCATTGGTCGCTGCAGTAGCCAAATTTTTGTTTGAAGGAGCTTATCTGACAGTTACCAAGTTAGTATACCTTATTTCACATATCTATTCATCCATACACGTGATCTACAGCTGTAATGTCTAATAGACACTATCACTATCTATAAATTTACACTGGTAATATATTAAGATGCTATCAATGTTCTCCAACAAACATACTCTTCTCTACAGACGTGGTATTTTTTGTGTTTGTCTTTGTCTTTCTCAACCGCCGAGGTTGAACAAATATGTTTGCATTTTGCCCATGTAATGGAAATATATCAATTTATTAGGGATGAGGACGGTAAAATTTAAAGGAAATTCACGTGCTTTCGAAGGAAAGAAGAATGGAAAGTCATGTAAAAACCATCCTCACTATATCTATTATTATTATTATTATTATTATTAGCACCGCGTCTTACTACCCGTTCGGGTTATACGCACTCACTATATCACGCCAAGTTTTGAACCCTGACCTCCTCACCGAAAAACCATACAAGATTATATTTACATTTATTCCACGTACCCATCGATGCGGGTTTTAAAAAAGTTTATGCCTACCAGTGTTGTCTCTAAATAAGGGGGCATTTTTCTAGTTCCATAAATAGTTTTTGAAATTCAAACTCAGCACATAGTAGAGGTAAATTATTGCTTATTTAGCAAAACCTACAGAGTATATGGCTGCTGACAAATCAATAATTTTGGTCTGAAGAAAAGGATTCAAAGCCATGATTATACTAAATACGTCATGGATTACATGTATAGCTAGAAGGAACATAGACCACGCCCAGCCTGTGTGAATTGATGGGCGCCGATCCTTCTGGAAATACGAACAATAATCTCAAAATAATACAGAGCGCACAACAATGAAGGCCTGTTTTTAAGATCATAACGGAGACTTTTCGCTATGAAACTGAACAAAACATGATCTTAAAAACGTTGGGAAATACATTTGTTTTGTATTTGACAAATACTCAACAAATGGTTTAGTGGAGTAATGTTTTCAGCTAGCTAAACATAGTAAGAGTATATTCGTTAAATTTAAAAATGACACCTGGAACACGGGAATCGAACCCGGAAGCTTTGGCTTAGTACGCCAATATTCTAACCAGAGCTAGACAGTGTTCAATCTTATTATTAATCAAAGATAAAAATTAATTACAATTGGTTTGAAATCAATGAAAATATTTTCATGTAACCCATTAGTTTTAGATAAACTTATTTGCCATCTCTTCGCTACTTCTGGTGCTCCACATAACAACTGTACCTAACCAGTAGCACAACAAAGTTCAAGTTTGATGTTATGACAACATTTTATAGCTCAGATAACTAATGATGGACAGTTAAGTTTTCTGAAATCACACTCGACAAATTATAATAATATCAAATTAAAAGGAAGTGTTTATTTCCACTAGATCTTACTAGTAGTTGAGGGAAGACACATTCAATCACGCTAATGGTGTAGCGATGAGGGTGGTATCCCTCCGCACCTGTGTAAAGTAAGAAGGGGAGAGAGAACAAAGAAAAAACACCTTCAGTTTGCAAAGTGGGGCTTCGAATCCCAACCTTCCTATTACCGACAAACCAGACTAGATGAAACTGATGTATTGTCCACATTCCCACTGATGCGGGTAGAAATGTTCATCTCAAGGCTAGCGTCCATATTACATACACTTGTTTTAAAACTATCAGACTTTCTAGTTAAACTGAACCACCACTTTACCAACAATCGGATAGTGGGAAAGTGGATAGTGTGTTTATTCTCGTCTCGTCTTGTCTGATATTATGATGATGGAGAGGGGAGGGTTTGGATCTCGGCTGGATATACCGAGGCATCTTATCCTACATAGTTTTCCAATTGCCTTCCAGGAAAATTAAGGTGTGCTTCCTTTAACTGTTTCCTCCCTCATCCTTAGACCTATAATGTAGAAAGATGGATGATTATACCCCGATTAATGTAGAAAAACCTTTCTGGAAGATCTTATTTCATACCATAATCCTCATTTATTGAAGTACTTTGATAAGCTAAAAGGCCTTTCAGAAGGAACTTTCTAACAAAATCATGGCATAGTAAGACGCGCTGCATGATAAGTGACATACAATATTTTTCATTGCGTGTTATCTTAATATAATACCGAGTTTGTTTCACTGTTAGGCTGTCAACATTCCTATTAACAGTTAAGTCCAGAATTAATATCTTATTTGAGGTGTTATGGGTAAATCATACACAGTACAGCCTGGGATTCGAACAGAGCTCGGCACATCAGTCGAAGTCACTGGCACTGAATCTAATCTGTTGGACAAACTATTATTTTTAATAAATTTGACATAAAGTGGTGATTATGACACCAGTTACCAATGTTTTGAATTCTAGAGCTGTCCAATGTTTTACGTTGCTTTTAAAACATTAACCATGAGTGAGGTTATCGTTTTTACCTTCTCAAGATCCTTTGGAGAGAGGAAGTAATGTGATCGTCTAATAAATTTAGCTCGACGTTTTTATGACATATCTCCCTGAACCCGAAAAAGTTGTTTTTTTAAATGCTGTATGTCTGTCTGTATCTCGGCCTAGAAGCGATACAATTTTATTGATCGGGCTAAAACTTGGTAAGGAGGGTTTTCATAATGTTCCCCCTAAGAGTGTTTTGGAATTAGATAACCTTAAATAAATAGGCGAAAGGTGAAAAAAAATCTCAATATCGGCTCTAAATATTTTGATTAAAATACATATCCATCCGGGCGTTACTAAGCATGGTAAATAAATTGGCGAGTCTTCATTTCCTAAGAAAATAACGTTGAGGGTATTGTGCATAAGCAGATATCACAAATTTTGATCATATCTCCGCAATTGTTTAAGATTGTAATTTTTAAAAGAGCTAATATTCATGTTTGTGCGCCACCATTAGGGAGACATTTTATTAAGCGATTGAATTGGGTCCAAGATTGGTGTTCTGTATTATTATAATTAAAAAGAGATGATGTCTTATTTTATAAATTAAAAGTTCTGGTGCTTTATAGTTAAATCTAATTTAAGTAGGTAAACAGTTTTTTTCTAGATATTTCACACGTTGTAGATTTTAATAAAAGCCCTACTATTATGTTATATGAATGATAATTTCCGACACGTGATATTTATAACACAGATTAATATGTCATAGACTCCCCCTACTCGGCTTCTCGTCAGGAAGGAAAGTGAAGAGATGCGTACTCTGAGGGGGTATATCAAGAGATATTTCCTTCTCGAAGCTTCCTAAAACGAAAAAGGTGTGGTCATCCAGGTGCGTTTCTGTCCACAAAACTGCGTTGTCTTTTTAAACAGAGACGTAGAAGGATGTCGCCATACCTTGCAACTTAACAACTTACTCAAATAAATCTTACTACTCGCTCTCATTTAAAATATTGTAATTTTGAATAAATATGTGAATAATAAATTATTGAGATGTATAATTCTATATCATTACAAGATATAACAAAAATAGTTAACCAAAAATGTTATACTATTAAAAATAAAAATCTTTTATCTGAAATACATTTTTATAAAACCTATTATTGTTTCTGAGCTATAAGATCTTGGCAATGGTAGGCCAAAATTGACTGTTGTGCTCTTTGGTGAACAAATATGTTTTTCTTTTCTCAATGATTCTGTAACAGTGTATATTATTTCATTGCTCTTTATTACAATATGTATACGCAACAATTTTGTTCACATATCTTTCGAGTTTTAAGTAAATGTCTCCATTTTTAGGTAAAGAATCGAGAAGGTATATTCGGTGCACTGTACCATTTATTTATTGAAGTTTATTAGCGATTGTTTATTTAAATTATAACTGGGTTTGTAAAATTATTTTGAAGATAAGTTAATATTAGATATTTGCACCTGGTTTTATTGAAGTTTGTTTTGATTGGTTATTTAACTTTAGTCCATTAATTATTATAAAAATATTTTCATCAATTATAAAATATTTTGTTCCGTTCGTAATTACCTGTTTTAGTTACGTGGGTTCTACTGCCCCTAGAAGAGGTGCATGCAAAGGTTCTGAAGCTTACCGACACTGTTTAAGATACGTAATGATTGATAACGTCATGTTCAGTATAGTTGGTTTTTTGGAAATTTTTGCTCATCTGATCTCATACATTGGTCCGATGAAAAACATGTATGCTACTTAAAAGCCTTTGGATATTGTGTTTATTGAGACTATTATATTAATTCTAATCATTATAAAATACTCATATATTAATACTCTTTTTCATACATACTCACCCCCATTATACATATGTTTGTGTTAAAGAGAGTCGTGGTGTAATATACATACAGTACAAACAAAATCTAATTATTAAAATATGATGTCATAGTTGGTTAAAAAGACGCATTCATCGAGGCTTTCGCCTGAATATCATGACGCCGATATTTTGCCACACATATCTGCATTGCAAGCTTGCAGCAAAACAAACCTTCAGGGGAACATACTGTATGTGCGTGTAAACATTGACTCCACTGGTTATTGGGCTGGGCGATTTAAAGATTTGACATCACGATATATCGTCTGTATTAAATCGGTACTCACTTTATATCAAGGTAAAAAATTGCTCACAAACGCAAAAAGTGTTGTTACCTTACCCAACACCCGTGTATTTTAAAACCTCTTCTGATATCATTAAACTATTGGAGACACATTATAGTAACTTAAATTACTACAACATTTCACATAAGTTCTTCCTCAACTAATTTATAAAAACATGGAGTGTGTTTAGTAACTTTCTTTATTATTCCGTAAAAGAATCCAACACCCCAACTCAGTCAACTGACTAGTTGGTCCATCCAGCCACCACTAGGTTGGTGTTTATATCAATCTCCTATTGTGAACCCGTTTTTGAATCTAGTAGAGAAAGGATTGTGTATTATTAAGTACATAAACACAGTATGGAGATACTACAGTAACTAAAACAATATATTTTAATTAAAATAATTTCAACATGTTTCGATACTTTGAATATTATGTAGTCAAAGCAAAATCCTAAGTTCCAAATTGACGTAGAGATCTCATTGGTAATTGATCGCTCAAATAGAAGCAGCTCCAATATTTGCTGAAAGGGACGTGACATCCTGCTACTAATTCAAAATCAACGATGCGTACACACTACAGGTAAAGTTTACTCAGATGTAAAGGAAATATAGATACATATGTTAAACTTTTAGCGCTTTAATAAATTATTTAATAATAAATTTTTGATTGAAATAAATAATGAATAAAATATCATGATCCAATTTTAACGATTCAATTTAAAAATTATATTTTACTCCTTTTTCCTCTGTTTCTGAATACCGGTCCAGAATTTCTAAATTTAATTAAACTAATGGGTTAAGGATGGTGAAGGTATGATGTAGAGGAAATGTATCAACATTTAAGTGGAGAAGGGAAGGTAAAAGACTTTTAAAAACTGATAGAACCATGATGGGATTTACTAACCCCGACCTCTACGTCACAAGCAAACTATACTATATGATGATGGATTAAATATATAAGCTTTTATATTTGTTAATTACGATTATGGCCACATCTAAATATCATATACTTTAATTTGATAAATGACACATGGACACGGAAATCGGACCGGGGACCTCTGGCTTAGTACGCCAATACTATATAACCACTGAGCTATCCTTACACTGCTAGCTTTAAACTAAAACTAAAGTGTAGCCAAATCCATACATCTTAGAGTTATACCTTGGTTGAACGGTAGAGGCAGTTATTATCCTTTCTTTAGTTTTAAGAGTTCTCCTTGGATTTAAAGAAGACTTTATTATTATAATTCATTAAATTCATAGAGAAAATATTTGGTGGATATGCTTAGAATAAGGTATTTGGAATGAAAAGATTGTTAACTTATGTCAAGCCTGATTTTTATTGTTATTTTTTGTGCTATAAAATATTGTCATACTTGGAAACACCCTTCTGCACTTTCTGAAATGTAACAATAATAGGACGAGGTTAGGTAAAGTTCTTTGGGCCTTCTTGATGCCTTCTGTCACAGTCATCCAAGCTTATATTAGAAATATTTGATCTGGTGAGAACTACATCCAACAATAAAACTTATGTGGTTTCACATGCGCTCTCAGAGATTCAAAAAATATGAACATTGTTTCGTCTTTGGAATTGTTCCACATTATCTTTAACTGTGGCAATCTCCCGTTATAAAACACCTTATTAATCATACATATTTAGCTGTGGCAATCTCCCTTTATAAAACACCTTATTAACCATACATATTTAGCTGTGGCAATCTCCCTTTATAAAACACCTTATAAACCATACATATTTAGCTGTGGCGATCTCCCTTTATAAAACACCTTATTAACCATACATATTTAGCTGTGGCGATCTCCCTTTATAAAACACCTTATTAATCATACATCTTTAGCTCACTGGAGAAATTCTAGTTCGATTTAATATGAAATTGAAGAGTGGATTAATGGATCTCTTCCACAACAACTCGTGTCACGGCCTCTGTGATATGGATGACGAGAGTTTTGATATTAAATGAAAATAGCACGAAACTATGAAGTTAAAATTACTGCTACTGAGTAGAAAATATTAATGAAACTACTTTACTTTTAACGACGTTTCCTACCTATGACGTCACGGCCGGTCAAGATAGGATTTCCCATTTGAGTGTGTTTAGGTTTTACTCAGTGAGTTATAGGGATTATACGTTGAAACAAAAACCTTAAATTCTTAAATCATTCTAAAAAATAGTTATAAATATTAATTTTGTAACACCGTATATCTTTAAGTAATTTTTTATAAACGTATTTTTTATAAATCCTCTACAACTTATTGTATATTTGGCTTGGTCACGAAAATGGCCTGTAGTATATTATATATTACTAGCACCGCGTCTTACTACCCGTTCTGGTTATACGCACTTACGCTCCTGTGTAATGGTAGGGTGATTGTGAGGTGAAAGGGAGGACCTACAGTTTAACGTGGAATCCGAACCACGGTGGAGGCCTGGCATTCCCCACATTCACAAGATGTCTTGTCAGAGGTGAAGGAAGGGTTTGGTAAACAGATAAATCTATGCCGGGACCGAGGATTGAACCCCGGCCGCCAGCACAGAAGTCTGACACCTTACCCCTAGACCGCCAGGTCACCGGCCTGTAGTAAACTTCCTAACAGAATGTAGAGTAAAAATGTCCTTGGTATCATATATGTCTCTCTAGAATAGGAAACCAAAAACGTAAAATTAAAGAGCAAGTTAATGTTTTAAGGCGCAAATATTAAAGTGACTGTGTAAACTCGTCAGAGGAAACAGATATAATCGTTACCCTTGCGTGGATAAAATTATTGTTAGGCTTTTTGTGTGTGTGTGGGCGCGCGCGCGAAATTTATATTGATATATAATATATGTATCCACATGTGCGTTGATAAAATCATGGGATTTTTTTAAAAGAAACGTACGCCCCCCGGAATATGAACCCTGGCCTCCCGGTTTCGGAAAAATAAGATGAGACGAGGTCGTCTTCTAAGCCCACGTGCTCACCGGTGCAGATGGTCTTATATTATATTGTAATTAAACTCATAATAAAATCAACTGCTATAAATGGTCATGATTGTTAATATGAATATTATTATGATCCAAATGTAATGATTTAAAATGTGCTATTGTGTGCATTTAATTTATTTAGTGTCACGCGTTTTACACCAACTAATAGAAATGCACAAACTATGATGTTTTAATTCTATATAATTGCAACCATATTTGCCCGAAGATTACGTGGTAGGGGGGATGCTAATAGAAAACTCTCAAATGAGCAAAGAAAAATGTGTAGAAACAGCAACGGAAATAACTATCCCACTTTATATAATTATTTTGATAAGAAATAAAATTTCAACCAAGTTAAAATATTTCTAATGCATTTAAATATAATATAATATTTGACAGATATATTATTTTTTATTTTGTTAATGATTTAAACTAAGCTATGCTTAAGTTGTAATTATCAGCATGATGCTAGATGCTTTCAAACAAAAAAAATTATAAAATATATACCAAGCTGTAGCGAAATTAAACCTTGGCTTTCTGGGCCAAAGACTGGACTTATAATCCATCCTAATGAATAACTCTTAGTATTATGTCCTCCACTCTCCACCCCAGCATCACATGGTCACGTGGTATAAACCAGGCGCTTCACACTCCTTTGATCATAAGGGACACATTGAAAATTATAAATACTGAGGAGGCGTTGTTTCAAACTGTTAGATAGTAACAGTATTCAGAGTTAAAATAATTCCACCGGCTTAGCAGAAATTAAAAGTAAGCGCCTACATAAAAAAAAATCTAACACTTTTTCCTTTACAAAAAAAAAATAATTTGAAACTTTTTTTGCAACAAATTGTGTGAATGAAAGTCTTTAAATCTAGTTCTAAAGTCACTTTCGTAATTTGTTAAATATTTTTTTTCCCGGGCTGAGGACTCTCAGGCGTTTGGTTCAGTTTAATTTCGATATCAACTGTTAACATACGTATGTGCTGCTAAACCATGCAAATGTTTGGGGAGAAAATTCAACATTGTTTAGGAAATGACTCATGTAGAGGAAAAAAAGCACAAATTTGCTAAATCAAACTCCCATCACAGATATACGCAGATTATTCCAAACTCCCAAATACCATATTTTCCGTGTTTCATTCTTCTAGCGTTTACAAAAAAAGAAGCATAGGGTCGCACGCCATGCAGGTTCATCAAGAGAGTTTGATATGCGTGATATAAAGTGCCATTCCTTACAAATACTGGACTGCTAGTGACAGATCAGGGTTCGAAAAGCAATCGAGTATAGTTAAGAATTTTTTCCTAAATTTATTCTCATTCTTCCTTCAGGGAAATGTTGATACATTTCTCCCAAACTTACCGTGTTCATCCCCGTTTCATTAACGTAACTATGCCTATATCCTGGACGTGTAATAAGAGACATAGCACACAAACAACTACTGTATTAGCAGGTGGGTGCTATTTTTACTTTTATTAGCAATAAAAATAGTGATTGCAGATTAATAATCTTTCAAATAGTCTGTACTATTTGTGGTTCTGAAATTACAAACAAACATTGTATCGACCGTAGAAAATTCGTACAACCGTTTCAATTTATAAACGTCTAGCTACACACAACATTAACAAATAGTGCACTCAATTATGTTAATTAATTGAATTATGAAAGAGGAAAATGGATAATAATAATAATCTAATATCTAGTAAATATCAGTTTAAATTTGTCTATACATATTCTACTCCAATCTTAAAAATATGAAAACCAAAACCATATTTCCGACATTTGCCCATCGGATTACAAAACATCAAATAAACACCGATGTGAACATATTTCCAGGTATCACTGTATTGCAGCAACACTACTTTAAATATTCATACATGGCGTTGATGTATTCCGTCATGTGACCTTTTGTCAATAACTTGTCAGCTCGTATTAAGCTGCTTACGTTTCCACATCTCTGGAACACAACAAAACATGCCAATATTCTCAGATACACTGGAGTGAGGCAATCCATCTAGCCGCATTTACATTTAACTCCCATTACTTGTTCAAGACCAATGTAATTATGTTATCAGTTTTAATACCTATCCACAAACTGCAGGAATAATAATATGTAATTAAATGTTAACTCGATTTGAACCGAGGGCATCGTCTAATAGTCTTTACAACATCACTATATATCATTTATTTTTATTTCTTAATAACATGATATATTTGTATCTCATTATCGTTTTCGTATAGAAAACAAAAAGTCGGGAAGCTTAATAGAGCCTAAAATAAATTGAAAATTAATATTTGTGATAGATTTACATGATAAATGGAAGTATTCTAATATTCAAACGTGCTTTCTTAGTTCGAGTACGGGGTATCTTTACATAATCTACACACTGAAGTATATAATAACTATTGTATAGCCTACATATTTTCACCCCCGACACAATATAATTAATATTATATAGTAATATTGCTCCTAATAATTTGATTAAAGTGCGAGGTGGGCAATGAGCTGTTGTTTCTTAAATCATACTATACCTATTGAAATATTTAAAGTAAAACATTAAAAAGTTGTCTAGTTAAAAAAAAATCCGTTTGATGATACACGGATATATTATATGAAAAAAATTATAAAAAGAGTTGAAATTTACTTTTGAAAAAATAAAAATACGGGCCATTATCACCTCCCATTTATGTGTGGAGGTGTTTTAAAGCTGCAAAACGAGAAATACAATCTACACTGCCCAGTATTGAAGAACACAGTTGTAGCGTTGAAAACTGAAGAGTTGTGTCAGCTAATCCTATCCATATAAAATTGATAATATTGACTACACGTGCAACGTTTGGTCAATGTTACATTAATTTGTACATCAATATACTTATTTGTTCGTATAGTTCAATAGGCTGGATTTTGTTGTAATTGCCGGGATTATTTTAAATACATGAAAATACGCAACAACCATTATTTTTGATACTATGACATAGTGTACTGTACTTTCGGGAGAAGAACCCAGCTACCCACAGCGGTAGTCGATCGGTCCGAGGCGTCTATACTCTCATTACATTTTGTCCCCACTAGGTCAGGATTAACACAGTCGGTAGCGAGTGTCCCAACTGAGCTAGGGATCCCGGGTTCTATCCCTGACATGATCGGAGAGTTATTTTTGGTAAATTGTATTGGAGATTGAGTGCTGTGTTTTTCTTAGGAACAGGTTAGTGTGTGTTGATATTATAATCAGTGTGTTCGAAAAGTTCAAGAAAATATATCCAATGAAGAAAATCTGGATTTGGTTTTATCAAGAGATTTTTTTTCATAGCGATAGGCAAATACCATTGCATTTACTCTCAAAAACTTTCACTGATCATTTTTATTTAAATTAGTATAAATAGCTAATAGTTAAAACACCTGCGTCAGGCTTAGAACTACGTGTAATTATAGATATGGCCTTGCTGAGCGTATCACCAATGAATCCCCCTCCTAATAATAGTCGGGAATTGAACTAATGTCCTCTTGGAAAGGCAAACCACAGTTTTTGAAACGCACATAAGAAGTCTATCTACCCGTCGTCAGCTCTAAGTGTTGAATTTCTGTTATTAATTTGGTGCCGGCTTACAATGTGTTTGATGATTTAATCATGATTGTTATCGAACGTAAAGCTAAGGCTATAAACTATTATAAACATTATAGTAAGGTATGGATGAGTAAGGTAATTGTTTAATAAATGCACACACATTCACATAGACAAAGGAGGGAAAAACACGTTAACTTAACTCACCTGTATAAACCATCTTCAGCTCGACATGCCAGAATTCAAACCTCAACACATGTGATTATGTGCAGTGTGTGTATTTATAGTGGGTTTAATATAATAATAAACACACGCAAAAACACATAATTGACAGAAACCAAACTTCAAATGTATTGTCATGAAGTATTTAAACTTTGTGTCACTTGATAAGTTTGGAATATGAAAATTTGTCAATCTGTTTTACGTAATTAGATCTGGCAACTGCGCACTTTTAAGACCAATAATGCAATATAAAAGTGGAACGGTCTTTAATGATTTGGTTCAAACTGGATATAAATTAAGTTTTTTTACATTATAAATAATTGTTTGTATATATATACATATATATATAATTTGTATATATATGTGTTAACGAATGACAGATTTTTGTTAAATTTGATATTTTAAAAAAATAAATGTAACAATTCTATTCAAAACTACTATCGGTGGACTATCTGACGTGATCAATATTAATGTATCTCTGTGTTTCAAAAATAAATTAGTTTAAGGATAGTTTAATTACGAAAAATTATAGAATTTTTTTTTTTTTTTTCGAAATTGGCCATGAATAGTGATTGAAAANTTCGAAATTGGCCATGAATAGTGATTGAAAATTGAAAAATTACACCTGGACATGGGTATTGAACCTGGGACCTTTGGCTCAATACACCAATGCTCTTACCACTGAGCTATCCAGGAATCGTCCCAAGCTCACAGTCATTCTTCACTCATATTTTAAGGCAGAGTCTGTTATGGATGTACAGAAATCTCTGCCTTAAAATATGACGATTCCTAGATAGCACAGTAGTTAGAACATTGGCGTATTGATTCAAAGGTTCCTAGTTCGATTCCCATGTCCAGGTGTCATTTTTCAATTTTCAGAATATATCTAGATGCGGCTAAATCCGTATTTAAACATAATTTATAATAGCTTTGGCTATTTAATTCTTGAATATTAAGTTCAAAATAGGTAATAGTTTTTCATGATATATAAGAATAATTTTTCCTTCTTAGCCTCTTATAAAATTTCTGCATTTCTTACCACATCTTCATTACTATTGCCCAACAAAGATAAATCTTCTGTGTATCCTAAAAGCTTCATTGTACCGTTTTGTATTTTTACAAATTACAAATAATTTTAAAGTAGCTTAAAACAATTTAATTTAAAAATTTGCTATTTTTTAAAAATATTTTAACAATTTGGCTTAAAATGTATATATAAATAGTGTGTATTGTGATTAACTAGAAGATGTGTTTATGAGGAAGATTTATTTTACTGAAAACCTATTTTTGAACCTATCTTCGAAGATATAGTTCACGATATTATAAAGTTTATGTGATTGTGTCCTATCTATTTAAATACATTTAGATACCTTTGATAGTATTTATAAAAAATCAATTATTCAAGCAGTAAATAATTATAGCTCTCAAGACCAAATATGACGTCATATTGTTGTTATTATAGATAATATCCAATGAATGTACAGTTATATAATTTTTCTAGCATAAACCTTAAACTTTAACTATATAGCTATTCATAGATAAGAAATACATTTTTTTTTTTTACTAAAACAAAAATTATTAGAACTACAACATAACCACAACCGAGTTAACCACTAACATCAATTCAAATAAAAATAAAAATGTATATCAATACATTAATACTTTCCTAGTCATTAATTATTTAATACTCTCACAATCGAACTAAAAGTGTTATTCTGAAATCGAATAAGTCTATAAAGATTAAAGCAATAAGAATAAAATTACGAATCAACATATTTACTATCATTACATACTTTACTGTCAGCACATTCCCATGAACAAATTATGATAATGGCAGCCTCTAATAATGAGCCTCGTGTATAATATAATAGCATCAATGACTCATCAATGATACATTTTGTAATTTGATTCCAAGCTCTTGTTAATTTAATATTGTATTAATCACCACCAAATCTCATTTGTATAGTTGCACACTTCTCATCACATAAATAGTTCAACTAAAATGAAGCTACATAGATCGTATGGTTCAGAAATGATTTAGTCCTTTCCCGTAGCATAGTAGAGTAGAGGATCTAGTTTAATGCCAAGTGAGGTTTAAATAAATTAATATTTTCCTTGAACTCATACTTTCGCCAAGATATTCAACTACTGATGTTGAAATTGGCTATTTAGTGTGGTGTTCATACCAAGATAAGACATGTAATGGTAGCGTATTTTAAGTAGATCAAAGTGAAAATATAAATTTAAAATTATAAAAGACCGGGGTGTTTCCTGAATAAATAGTGTGGTGATAGGGGGGGGGTGAGTAGTAGTAGTAGTAGTAGTAGTAGTAGTTTGTTATTGTATCAGGAGCACATAATATTTATATTCACTAAACATGGCCCAGCTAGGCACATTATGCTTGTCATCTTGTTACGCTTTCCTTTTGTCTCGTAACACGCTTACTGTTGGAGGACCTCCGGTTAGCGGGGTTGCGCGTCGCGGATGCTGGGAACTGATTAAAGAGAGGTAGGGAAGAGAGAGTTGTCGTAGGAGGGTCGAGGATCGGACACGAGGAGCAGCCGGAGCGCTA